>VCJN01000444.1:0-228939 GCA_006384855.1 Tetraselmis striata
CGGTTGCCGCTTGCGGTATTGCGGGGCCCTCGCCGACGCAGCATGAGCGCCTGGCTGCCCCGCCCCGTCCTGGTGCTGCCGCCGAGTCAGGGCCGTCCAGCCTCGGGGGGCGCTAGGTCCCCGGGCGCCGCCGCGCGGTCTGCTCATATGATTGTCCGAAGGATTGGTCGGCGGGCCGTCGCGGCCATCGTCGCTGCCGACCCCGCCAACTGGGCCCGGCGCCCACGCGAGCAGCTCCACGACCGCCCCGTCTACGCTTCCCCCGGCTTGCACCAGCACCTGGCGCAGCGCTGGCAGCGGTATGCTTGGGAATACCTCCGCCAGGAGACCCGTCGCGCCGTCGTCGGCGGTCGTGGCCGGCGCGCCGATCATAACTGTTGATGTTGTATCCGGCGGCTGCAATCGTGAGCCCTCCCTCCCACGCGTGACAGCGCAAATGTGGGCACCCTCACACTGGTCTCCTGCGCAAAAGATCTATCGCCTTACTGACCACAGGGACGGTAGCGGTGCATTCTATCTACGACAGGCTTGTTGGTGGCGCGCGGCAGCGGCGTATAACGGCGTCCCCGCAAATTGTCAGTATTGTTACTGGTGACTGTAGCCCTCATCATCAATATTATTATTGCGCGGCGGCGGAGGAGCGCGACCGGCGCGCGTAGTGACGACGTGGCAACGGCTGCTGCGCTGTGGTGGCGCGAGTGCCGCGAGATCACAGCGCAGCAAGGTGCCGGCAGATCGCCGCTCCAACACCATGTGGGCGTGAGTTTTTCCGCCCCAGGGACGGGACTGGCATGTGCTGGGTATAATACCCTCGTTATATATTCATTGGACGTTCCACGCACAGCATGGGTTCCGGTAGTACGGGGCAGAAGTGCCAATGCTCAGCTGATGCTGCTGCACAACTCGCTCGTGGGTGAAGTAGCGACTACATGATGACCGAATAAGGATGTAGGTAGAATAAAGTTCGCCAGTCATCAGACACGCCATCACACTATAATTGTTCTTTAATCCTCATATCAATATGAGGCCTAGCTATAATTTCTAAGTGTAGTCCACTCACATATATAGAGTAACCTAAGGCCTACCTTTCAATGAATTCAGTCTCGATACAATTTATTGAAGATCATATCTGCATACACACGTGCACACATATTGTATATTGTTTCTTGTTCATGCGGCGTTGTTGTCGGCTGATGTGGTGGGCATGCACCTTATGTATGTTCACTTGCAAAAACATTGTGACCTTGTGACAATCAGGCCATCACAACTTGATTATTTGTTGTTTTAGCAGCCTTTCTTCCCTCCAAAAAGGGGTTATAACCTGATATCGGCAAAACAAGATGCTGATTCCCAAACAGTACCTAATGTTGTACTGGAGAAGCCGAAGCGACGCGTACGGCCGCGCCTTGGGCGGCCCATATTAGCGTGCGCGCTACCGTTGGCAGCGCTGCGTCAGTTTTACATGCTCCATGTTCGACATATTTGCCGTAGAATCTTGGCCGCGGGCCGCCATTGGGCATGGGCATCACGATTACACCCATTCTCACCGCAGCCCCCACCATGCCCATGAAACTGATTGATGGCGTTCTATCTATGTGACTGCGTGAGCGTTAGCATCGACAACGTGCAGCATTTCAAGCCGTCGTCGAGGAAGGCTTCGGCCCGACGGCGAGTCGGCGACATGCTCGGAGGCTATGTTAACAGTCTTGCGTTGTCTTGCTCCCGCGGCCTCCCTACCGCTTCACGATGCCGTTGTTCTCGCCATGAGCGTCCCAAAGAACACCGCCAAGCGGGGAGACTATGCTTGAGCTGGACAAAAAGACTCTGACCGGCAAGTTTGTCCGAGGTGTTGTACCATGCATGGACTGCATGAAGCCCCGCCAAGCCGTTGCTTGTACTCCAGCCATGGCCCGTCGAAAATGAAGCCCCCCCCCAAGTGCCGAATTCGGACGGCAAGCTTGTCGATGGGCCTTGGGCTGAGAAGCACTTGCAGGTTAGTCGTTGACTGTGATGATTTTTCGTTTGTATTGCCGACCATAAATTGGCATGTGTGTGCTGACTGAATGCATATGTACTGTATGGTTGTAGAGAGTACGCTGTCAAGCAGTTTTCGGAGGCCTCGGAAAACACTTGATCTGTGGCATGCAGCCGTTCGATGAAGACCACCCTTTCTATGGCCTCGTAGTTGCTAGGCTAGCCTGGACGGTAGCACGCATGTTAAGTTTGAGTATTACACTCACCAGGCCAAGACAGCGGCTTGGTTTGATGCCTCTATGTGTGTGCTTACCGTGTTGGCACATATATATCACGAGCCCGGCATTATAGACGAGGCCTTGACCATGCAGTGGAGAACTGTGTTGCATTTCTGCCTAGTGTGTAGTTGTGCACAGACAGGGGACCCGAGCCGCTCGTACGGGTGTGCGACAATGTCGGAGCATATACCGATACGCTACGCGATGTAGCTACCGGTACTTGGCTGACCGTGTACCAGATATATGGCTATATATGCGGCTGCCCGCAAGTATATGATTGACATGCTCGGATATTGTACTTTGCTTTCACAAGAGGACACCCGTCAGGCGCAACATAGCCATGCGCAGCGTCAGAGAGCATCTGCAAGAGTGATAGAGTAGCATGCATCCATCAATACACAGCCATAGTAGGCTTCGGCCGGGAGGGCAAGGGGTTAACAATTCCACACTATAATCATGTGGTTTTTCTTCAGACTTGTCCTCTCGTGCATGTAATGCCTGCGGGAATAGCTTGCTCGCCAATGTGTGCTTGCATGACATCACCAACAATGATGTAACCGCCAAACTGCATCTTTTGCAATGCTTTTGGCAATACTTTGTAGTACCTTCGGATGCAGCAGGAGGAATAAAAAAGGGCGCTCAAAAAAAGGGGGCACCTTGAACGACAAATCAAGTTGTGATGGCGTCATGAATGATGTTTATATACGATAGTACGAGTATTTAGTGTACGATGTGTAGGTACCTGAGGTAGCGACGAGTATAGATACGATATACGCTGCCGCGTGTTAGCAAGCGTTGTCCTTTTGAGGCGGATATGTCGCGCCTCGATTGTTACATTGGTTTCGGAGCAAAATTTGACAATCACTACGGCAATGACATCCGCGTCAAAAACACTACAAAGCTTGCTACCACACGGCCACACGGCTAGCGGCAGTGATATATATCGTGTAGTGTATATACTCGTCGCAAATTTGAAGTTTGAAATTCCTTGCAACTTCATTCCCGCTTTATATTTGATGCTAAACGGGCAAGTTGTCTTACTACAGCCCAGCGCCTTGTCGCAATAACCTCAGGTACCTACAACATCGTACACGTACTCGTAGCGCACATACATATACATAATCATATTATTTATCATTCTATCGCGCGAAAATGTGCTATGCCACCCCCCCCCCCCCCCCCCCTCCGGCGCCCCCTGGGGCATGGCCCTCGGCAACTCGACAAGCTACACATAAAGTAACATAACGCTTGCCCTATAGTAGTGGCAGCTAATATATTGTGATGCATCTTGATACATATGTGGTTGGGCGGCTGCCCGCTAAAGGAGGCGGCATGGAGAGTGCCAGCATCGGTAGCATGATGTGGTGTGCTGATTGGCGAGACTGCGAACCGACATCATGTATCGTAGCTAGATCGCTGCCTAAACAACTGCCCGTCGTTGAGTTGCTGTGAGGGTTTGACTGTTGCCAATACTGTCCCGCCCCGGGTGTCCCCAAAAATGCATGCATATGGTATTTGCGGCGGCTATGATGAGTGACCGCAAGACGCACCGGCGCATTTCAAACATGGAATCGAGTATGCTTTTGACAAAGAGGGTGCGAACTGCGAAGGTTGTTTTACACGGAAGAAGCGTTATTTTATGGCTACCCGTAGGAAGGCGCACCTAAAGCGGGGGGGGGGGGGGGGGGGTGGGGGGGGGGGGCGGAGGTGGGGCATGCAAGGTGGAAACGGAAAACGGGAAGGCGCTGCCGAAGGCAGCGAGCTGGAAGATGGTAGGCGAGCTGATGGTGGCTGTCCTAAGTAGCTTCCCGGACGGGAACGCAGGCCTCACGGGCGATGGGGCATCCCGTACATAATCTGGGCGGTACCGGTGACTTAGTTAACCGGTTATTGAAACCACCAGCAGACCGTACAAGTTGCACTGGGACCATTAACATTGTCGTTTGGAAACCCCATAAATAAGCTTAGGTCATATTTCAAACATGCAATCGAGTCTGGTTTTGCCAGTCACGCGCGATTCGGTTACGACTACGAGCGTGGGTTGTCGGCAAGCGTTCCAACTAGACGAAGGCGGAAGATGTCTTGGTTTGTAGGAGGTCTCGCGCCAAGAAGACTTCTAGTAACCTCGAACGAGGCGCAGGCGTAGAGCAGACGCGGATGGGAGATGTAGGCGCCGGCGAATGTCGGGGCAACATAAAGCCGGACGCGCTGCAAAAATATGAAGGCGCCCGCTTCTGCCGATGGCGTTGTGCAACAATGGCGCGCGGCGGGCGACATGAACCGGGAGGGCATGTCAGCAGGAGCGGGCAGGTTGACGAATGCCGAGCATAGCGGCTCATGTACGACGAGTACGTGCTCAGCGCGCGGGCCCGCTAGCGCGCCACGTACATCCATATGAAGTACGGTATATGTAGTACGCGACGCGACGGTAGCGAGGTACATGTATTGGCGCCGGGGCACTACGTTACGAGGGGTGGGTGGACACGTGACGCCCCGCGACGACGGCAATGTATGTATACATGCTGCCATCACCGGCGGCGGTCGTCCCGCCGCCTCGCACGAGGGGCGGCACCTGAAACGGATAACGCAGTGGAGCACATGCACGATAAGAGACCCTGGCAGTGTGCTTGCGCCGTATGGGATATGATGTGTGTCGGGGTCGATTGCCGGCGACGTCGTAGAAGACCTGCCGACTCGGGAAGTCGTGGTAGTCGCGGGCGTCATTGCGCGGAGTGTGGCGAGGCGGCCACCGCTGCGGCACAAGCGACGGCTGCCGACCACGAGCTCGCAAGTCGGAGGCCCGCGATGACGCCACGAAATGCATAGGTCGCGCTAAGTGGCGGAGATGCCCCCCCCCCCCCCCCCCCCCCCCCCCCCCCCGCGGCGGACAGCTCGTGAATGAGAAGTCGGGAAGTCGGGAAGTCGGGAACGGGTTGGCCTGCGTAGAAGCTCAAACAGCCTACGCCGGTCCATATAACGATGCTAGTGTTGTCGGCACGAGGGTTACTTCATTGAGGTGAGGCGGCCGCCGCTGCTTCACCATCGATGGCCGCCGGAGTTCTAAACCCGGAGCTGGAGAAGGGTAGTTATGGGAACCACGAGACGTCGTCGAGCACGCAAGGTGGTAGAGCTGCACCCCGGCGGGGCGGCAGCCCCATTTTGTCGTTCTCCTTGTGACGACGACGTTGCGGTGGGAAGCATCGGACACGCGACGGACTGAATTGCGCAGACGCTTCCCACTGCAACCACCGCAAATGTTGATGAGGCACGGTCATGGCGACGGCAACGAGCCCTCTCAAGACACGGGCGCATGAGCGGCGCCATGTCCGCGTAACGGATCAATCAGTACGCGAGTAGTTCGGGAAAACCACCACGCACAACGACTACGGTCGATGCCGCGATGCCTTGCTGCGAGGACCCGCGGACCGAGGTGAAGTGCCTTGCATGACGGCAAACACGCGTGTCTGACTAACGAGCGCGCCCGCCCCACTTATTCTCAAGAGTTGATAACCGAGAGAGGGTGCTCCATCCGCTGCGGGAGCCCCAAAAAGCCCGTACTGCGACTCGGCTTCAGGTGTCGGGGTTTAACACCCCCCCCCCCCTCTCAGCTCGAATTCCACATCGTGCGCATCGCCACATGAATGCGTCCAGCTTCAAAGCAAGGGCAAAACGAACGGAAAGCGACCTCGGGCGCACGAGTCGGGAAACCCGCACTACCGAGGGGTAGTCTATCGCTGCCGATGACGATGTAACGCACATGCGTGGCACGACGATTCATTACAAGGGAAAGGAACCTCGGTGCGGACTTTGCCAGCCTTTGCTGCCCTCGCACGCATATCAAGTACGCGAAGCCGCTGCCCGAGGCAGCGAGCTGGAAGATGGCCGGCGAGCTGGTGGTGACTGTCCTAAGCAGCTAGCTCCCCGGCCGGGAACGCAGGGCCCACGGTCAATGGGGCAGCTCGTACTGAAACCTTGTGGTACCGGGAGCTTTGCCGGTTGAAACCACCAGCAGACCGTACGGGTTGCGCTAGGCGGACAGTAGTTAACATTGTTGGGAAACCCCATAAACAAGTTTAGATCATAATTTATAGATACCAGTATGCGGGTGCCGACTCGGTAATTCGAGCATTGCGAATTTGAACCCGCCATGCATGCGCGCCAAAGATCAAATGTAGACAAAAACATCGCGGAAAGAAAGCGTATATTCGTGTAGGTTATTTACTGCAAGCCCTTTTTCGGGCTAATTAATATCAAGGGTACATACCATATATGAGTGACACGGCGCCGGTGGTATGGCGCTAGGCGCCCGCCGTGTATAAGTTTATATAATCATGACATTTTGTCGTATTGCCGTGTTGGGTACTTGTGCAGGGCAAGCCGTCTGGCAATCCTTGGAGTCAGTGGTGGCATGCGTTGAGCAAAAAGAAGTAATCAGGGGCGCATGGTGTTGACTCACACGGTAACGCACATGCCGATACAGTGATGATGCCACCTCCTGAATCAGCAATCATAATTATTCGAATGATACCGGATGGCATGTGATGGTGGCGCCAGTTACGACCGAAATATCATCGGTATGCAGCATCCTCGAGACTGCAAGAGACATTACCCCCGCGGGTTCTGAAGATGGCCCTAATAACCCGCCAGGGTTTTGAAATAGAGATAATATCCGCCGTCAAGGGTCGTATGATGCCAGGACGTAAAGGTTCGCAATTGATTTTTCCGTGCACTTTGTTGACCACATGTAAGGCATCGTCTGTCTGATGTGAAACGAACTGTTGCTTTGCGTAATTTTGTGGATACGCTCGATTGGTTGCAAGTTTGCGGAAACTACTGTTTTTTGCAACATTCAGCTAGTTACATATCCAGCCAGAATTCCAACCGCAAATTAGTATAATGTTTATTGTTTTTAACCCTAAACGGGGTTGGAGACGTAGTGTGACATTTATATTTATCCTGACATTGTGAACTGTCTTTGCCATATAATGTACAGGTACTTGTATTGCGGGATGTTTCATTCTACGGGTACGATAAGTACTGGTACAAGGGCTCGCATGCCATGCGAGTCCCGAGATAGTGTGCATGCCTGATGACAAACATGTGCCCGTAAACATGTATATGCATTTTCCCAAACTTGTCATTATTTACTATTGACAGTATTGAGTATGTATGAGTATGTATTATGGATTGCCACAGGCTGACAAGGCTGGCGTTTTGCCTTTTGTTTATGCCTCTCCTTGGTGACGCTCTTGGCAGTGAGCGTGATGTTTGACAGTCGACCTGGTCTGTCGACCGGTGCCGAGGACAGCAACTATATATATTAGCAGCGGGTGGTGACATTTTGTAACAATTCTGTCATTATTCTCATCATTGAAGCATGTCGTCTTTCTTGGAACTCCACCACACAACCTTCGTTTGTGTCTCTCTGGGCAGGGACTACTCACGCTGGTTTCGGAGCACTCCCGGCACAACATCATCAGCAGCACTCCCAACAGCTTAAACGGCGTATATCACGATTACACCATGAGTGGCCTTTTCTGGACTCCGGTCAACGCAGCAAATTCCCGCATCCTTCCCGGCTCGGCGGCTGTCCAGCTAGCAGCAGCAGCGGGGGCACGTGTACTCCGGGCCTCCGTCCTTGTGGTACTCCCGGAACGGCGCCAGTCCCTTGCGGCGGTCGCAAGGGTAGTGCACCCACCTGCGGGGCGGGGGCCATCCCGCCGTCAGAACATCCACCACCACCGCGTGTTGTGAGGAGGGCCATGCGCCGGTTGGCACCTTGGGGGCAGACTCACTCTTCACACTTGCAGCAGTTCAACCAGTCGTCGAGTCCGGGCTCCTGAGGGTGCACAGCAGATGTCCATTTCAGCGGGTATGTCTAACGCGTGTGTGGACCGGCCCTTTGCAGGAAATGTACTCTAGCATAGGACTTGGTTGTTGGGGGAGGGGGGGGGGGGGGGGGGGCACCTCGCCCCGGCTGCACAGTATGCACCGTCCAGAGGCGACATCGCCCGGGTGGTGCAGCTCGTAGGTGAGGAGGAGGGCGCGGTAGTGCTTGATGAGCGCGTTGCCCACTGCGGTCTGCTTGTGGTCCTTCGCGAAGTTCGTCATCTTCGGGAACACCTGCCGTTGGCGAGCAGCGCGCGGGGATCATCGTTCGCCCTGTCGACGCAGCGCGGGCGGCATGGAGGCAACGGAGGAGTAATGGGGGAGGGGGGGGGGGGGGCGCGAGGCGGCCCGGCCCACCTGTCCCTTCCAGTTGATGGTGCACTCATGGCCCCCGCTCTTGCAGACCTCCACGTACAGGTTGAACAGGTCCAGCGGGGAGCCGTTCAGGATGGGCAGCTGGGCCAGCCGGCAGCGCAGCACCGCCTGCGCCGACACCCCAGGCGAGGGAGGGCGAGGTCAGGCGCGCTGCCACACAGCTAAGGTTACATGTGGATTGGATTGGCGATGTAATGTGATGAAGTCAGTGAGGTTCTGAAGCGAGCTTGCGGGAAGCGGTCATCTACCTTGTAAAAGAGGTGCAGGTCGGCCAGAAACTCCTCCGGGCTGCATGTCTCCAGAGGCGGCCGCGTCGACCCGTACTCCGCCGGCTCCACAACCGGCTCCGGGGGCGCTATGTGGCCCAGAGGCGCCACCTCCACGACGGCCTTCAGGTGGTCCAGGTCCATCTCGTACACCGCCGACACCGGCTGGGAGCCGACCTGCGTGCACAGCGGCACCCGGCGCACCCATCAGCGCGAATCAGCGGATCGGACCACAGACAGCTCTGCGCCAGACACTCGTGCACAGTGCGGGTGCCCACACGGCCAGCATACGCCGGCTGTTCCACAACGCTTTCGCTCAAAAAAACAACAAAGGTATCCTGTAGGATTGGGTCTGTCTCCATTGTTTTCCTTCGCGTCTACAAATTCAAAAGGAAGTCAATTCTCATTGGCCTCACGGGTGCTGATTCGCCTGTAACAACCCCTACTATCAGCCTCAAATTCGGCTTCCATGCAACCTTAACGAAGATTCGCGATGGTTCCGCTACAGTTTCGTCGACATTTGACCCCTGGGAGGCTAGGCAGGGTCTTATTTGCAGCGTTCTCATCATCGTGTCGGCACCTGTCGTCTCGTGATAAGTTACCGGCGGGAGGGGCATTTGGCGACTACTTTTACAGCCGGGATTTCCGGCTCAATGCCACGCTAGCATGTACCATGGGGGAAAGAATGTTTCAATACCAGTGCGTTCGCGATCCGGGTGCGAGCGAGTGTCTTGTCTCTGCTAATGAATGCAATTGGAGTTTTGTGGCGACTTGGCCGCTCTATCAGTACAGTTCATCACATAATACTGGATGGAGTTGTTGCGCAGAGTTAATTGAAAAGCAACGCGAATGTCGACGTCGATATAACCGTGCAAGCACGTGGCGCATGCTGTGGTGGGCACGTCCGGGAGCATTCCCTGCTTGAAGCTAAAGATACAACCAATGCTCCTGGCATACTCTCATAATGAATGTATAATATGTATAAAGCGAGACTCTTTGTAGAGACTATATCTACGTATGTACATAGGCGGGTATGTACACATAGAAACCTTACATGGAGCTTTTAGGTGGCTGGAGGGCACAGGAGTGTATATATACATATGTATATATCTATATCTTTCGTGGGAAGGTGTATATATACATACATATATGTGCACATAGAGAGACCCATGTGAGGCGCTCTTTCCTTGTTGTTCATGTACTGATGGACTCGTACTACCCACCCGTGAACGCATTATAGATCTACTCCCTCTAGGTGTTCAGGGCGCCCTAGCCGTACCTGCAGGATGCCGAGCCGAAGGAGCGCCCTGCCAGGCATCGCCAGCTGCGTGGCGTACTGGTTCAGCACGCTGGCCGCCCACACGCTGGTGGTCACCAGCACCTGCGTCCCGGGCAGCTCCAGCTCCAGCTTGGACGCCTCGTGGCGCAGCGTGACCTTCCCGGCGGCCAGGGAGGTCAGGTGGAACTGCAGCTGCATGGCATCCGTAGCCAGGGACACCGCCAGCGCGTGCTGCACCGCCCACGGCTGCCGCGCGACTTCCTCCGGCGCACCCAGCTGGACGTCAAACATGGCCCCAGCGCCGGTGGCGACCTCGTACTGCCGGCCGTCGCGGATGTGGGACGAAGAGACGCGGCCGCCGTGGGGCAGCGGCTCGCACCCTCGCACATCCGCTGCCAGCAGGCTGCGCAGCGCCCGGGCAAGGTCCGCCAGGTTCCGGGCATCCAGCCTCTCGCTCTCGGGGCTGCCTGCCAGAACGAGCTTCATCTGCCGGGGGTGATGCGCCGCGGGGGGTAGTCAGTCGGCGCCAGGGGCTAAACCTCGCATGGGTGGGTGGGTATAAAGGTAACAAGGAAGAGGAGGGGGGGGGGGGGATATCAAGGTAACAAGGAAGAGGGGAGGAGGGGGGGCGGGTCGCACCTGCGCCCTGGGAGCCACCATGCGCACGTGCTTCCAGCCCGGCAGGACGGCGTCGATACCAGCGGCAAGGTCCATCGCGCCACTGGAGGGCGGCACGATGGCGAGGTGGTCCGCCAGCGCGGCGCTGGTGTCCGAGTGCATGGCGGGGCCCAGCTCGCCCTGCGTCTCCAGCGGGGAGTACGCCGGCACCGCCTTGGCGGCTGCGGCAAACGCCTCCGGCACCCGCACCCCGCCGGTGGCCAGGAGCGCGCCGAAGAACGCGCGGCTGAAGGCGCTCGCCACGCTGCCGTCTGCAGCCATCTCCACGGGCACCTCCTCCTGTCTGTACACCCAGCACACCACGTTGGCGACGCCGCGCTTTCGCAGCACCTCCGCCAGTCGCATCCCGCCCTTCGCGTCCACGTACACGCCCTGCCCGGCACCGACACGGAGCGTCAGGCGTTGCGACGTTGAAGAAGCCCAAGTTGTGGCAAACATCACATCTCCGCGGCGCAGAAGCAGCACACCACCCTCTGCGCAGGAGCCAGTGCTGTGCCATCAATGGTGCTGACGGATGGGTGGATACATTCTCTGCTTCTTTTCATCATTTAACATTCTCATACATATGCTGCGGGTGCAGACGCGGTATTGAAAACACGGGGAATAAAAACCTGCCTTGCGTGCCACAATATAGACGTAACAACAGCGGGACTATGGGGAGTGTTCTTATATAGCTTGCATAACTTGAGGCTTACAGCACAAAATCTTATGGGTGAGTTGGCACCCGTAGCTCTGATAATATCAAATATCATATCTTATGTCAATACGTTTTTTGCATCAAGTACGACAGAAAAGCCAACAGCCATGATGGCATGCCGTCAAGCGCGCGGCAGAGCGTGCACCGCAAAGGCGATGGCGGTGCGGACGGCGGCAAGCCCGGGAGGGGCAACCTGGCAGGTGCTGCCACAGGAGCAGATGCACTCTGCGATCTCCTCCTCGGTTGCCGCGCCGCCGGCCTCCGCGCTACCGCCGCCCAGACGCAGCGCCCCCAGTGATAGGCTGCTGCGGCCGCCGCCGCCGCTGCTGCCCTCCCCTGTATCCACGGCGGGGCAGACAAAGTACACCAGGGTGGGGTGAAGCTGCGCCACGGCGTCACGGAGCGCCGTCAGCGTGGGGTTCCACTCAACCTGCACCTCCACCTGCGCCCCCGCCCCAAGCGCAGAGTTAGGAAAGCCGTCGTCGGGTCGAGAATGGCGATGAGAGGCAGCAACAAGCAGGGGACCCCCCTCCCTCCACCAAAAGCCCCCAGCACAGCTGCCTGGGCTCCCTGGAGGGACAGTCACATACTCCCAGGCGCACGCACCACAGCCTTGTATGCTTCGCCACTGAGCGCCAGGAGGTCGCTTAGCGCGCCGCATCCGCTGCGGAAGCTCAGCGCCTGGCCCTGACTGGAACCGCACACCACGAAAAGGATGCGCGCCACCTCTGTCTTCGCAATCGACCCCCACTCATTGGCGCCTGCAGCCCCGAGCTCGGCGGGGGCCGCCGCTGCTTGCAACATGTCTGGTCGCTCGCCCGCCTGCTGGTCCAGCTGCTGAGCATCGACAGCAGGGTCAGAGCAGACCAGAAGGGGAGACCTGTTGCCATCAGCGGAGAGAGAGGACAGGGGGGGGGGGGGGGTGGGGTGGGGGGGGGCAGGACCTGCTCATTCTCCGCCTCCGCCGCCGCCGCCGCCAGCCATATCGCTTCCTCTTCGGGCGTTAGTCTCGCGCACGGGCCCGGCCCTGATGCGGACGGGGGCTCTGGCTCGACATGCGCGCCAGTAGCTTGCCCCTCATGCCCTTGGCCGGGTAAGTCCCTGGTGTGCAACCTGCCTGGCGCCGGGTGCGCGGAGGAGGGTGCAGGGTGAAGCTCCCCGGAGTTGGCTGCGGCGACCCCGACGCCCTGGTGGACCGGCACCTGGCTGCCCCCCGCTGTGTCCGTGGGATGCATGGGTGCTGTGTGCCCGGGGAGAGAGCTGGCTACACCCCCAACCTCGCTGGCGTGGTGAAGCTCTGCCGCTCCTGGATCTATCTGGCAAGCTGTAGGCTCAGCGTCAGCCCTGGCCACCTTGCGGGCAGGTTCCTCGGAGGGCAGGTCAGGCCCCGGCCGCTTAACTGCGCCAGCTGGGAAGGCTTCCGCAACCCCCCAAGACCCCGAGCCTGCCCCGCCAGAACCGCTGGGCGCTAGCGGGGCGCGTAACTCGGGTGCTTGCGGCCCCAGCGATTGCGTCTGCATGCTGCTACCTGAGAGCTGCGCCTGAGCTGGGTGGCCGCTGCTAAGGTGGGCTGCCGCCGGGGGAAGGTTTCCCATGCCAAGTGCGCCTGGGGTCGCTGCAGGGTTCAGGGAGCCAGCTCCATGTTCGATGCCTCCAGCCTGCGCCGCTGCGTGCATGCGGCCGCCCCAATCCTGCTGCGCAGCCACAGAGGGCAGGCCGGTGGCGCCTTCACCTGCGCAAGGCAAAGCCGCAGGGAGTGGTGGTGCGGCCTGCCCGTTGCCTCCAAGCCCCTGGGCAGCCCCAGGCCTGCTGCTGGAGGTTGCTGCGGCGGGCAAGTCCGCTTGCATCTGGACTGGCGTTGTCTCAGCTGGCGTGCCCCCTCGCACAGGAGGCTGCAGACGGCTCTGGTGGGCATAGGACGGATGCAGGCTTGCCGTCGGCGCCGCCGGTGCCTGCCCCTGTGTCGGCGATGGCACAGGGGAAGGAAATACGTGCTGCTGCTGCTGCTGCTGAAGGTGGTCAGCAGGGCGGGTCGTCTCGCCCGCCGCTGAGGCCGAGTAGTAGTAAGCAGGCGGCCGGTTGTCGCCTCCGCCATCGCGCGGCGCGGCGAGCCCGCAGCTGCGACTACGGCGTCCGCCGGTGGTTGTCAGCCAGTCGCAGAGTCCCACGGCGTCATGCACCTGCCACTCCGCGTCTTGGTGTCTCGAGCCTAGTCAAACGGGTCAGCAGGGGAGGCACTGCATCGGTCGAGAAGGAAGCTTTGTGGACCAAGGCGGAGCTTGCGTCGCGTTTACTGATGTTCGCGACTTCCTGTCCGACGAACGATAGGACCGCCACAGCAAAGGTCGTGGTACGAGCAACACTCCCGGCCCCGCCACGGACGACCGACCTCTGAGCCTGAGCCAACCCTCAGCGCTACTCCTGACTCAGAAGATGGACCTTGCCCAATAGCAGTAGCGCTATTGTCGCGTTGATTCCAGGGACAGTAGCGCGTGGGACCCGTGCCCGGTTGTCGCACTAGGCTTTGCCGGCGGGGGCGACGACGGCGTTGCTACTATTGCGAGTGCGAGCAGCAAGTCGCTGCTGCTGAACTACGTCGATGCTGGCAACACAAGGATCCCATACTACTCGTCCGTAACCATTTGTAATTAAGTGATGTAACTTAAGTGATGCGGACCAATATAGAATTACGTGAGCTAGCTGGCTGGAATATTTTATTGATTACATAAATAAGGGCTTTCACAAAAGCGCACTACAAACAGAAATAGCCAGCTGGAATAGGCGGACTAATCGTTACCCAATAAGAATTTTTACATCAGGGCTTCAACATGTGCCCACTACAAACAGAACTAACCGCAAGTATGAAAGGTTGCCAGCAATCCCCACCCACTACTGTTCCCCTTTCAGTCTTTCTGGTCGTTCCTTGGCTTCAGTGCTTCCCTTGACCCGTTGGTTCCTGGCAGCTTGGCGACTTCGTGGTTCCCTTGGCTCTTCCTTGGTTCTTGGCTCCCTGGCCCCCCGCTCGATCTTGGTTTCAGGCTTAAGGAGATATGTCACTGCTCTTTTTGTGGCAACCTTCCGTGGTTGCTCTTGGTTCTGCTTTTATTGCGCACATGTTAAAGCCCTGATGTTAAAAAACTTCTGGGAAAAGTCTACGTGAGCCTCGTACCGGAGCCTACGACGCCTGCCAACAGCGACTAATAAATAACTAGCAACTACGGGCAGCAGCAAGGAATTATAATGACAGCATATGTAGCTCTTATGGTTATATGACTAAGGATTTTGTTCGTTCATAATCCTTTCGTCAATTGTCAGTCGCGACTGGCGGCGCGAACGGTATTTATTAATAACCGTATCATCGTCCTCGGAGGCTGGGACCTTTGTTGGAAGTCTTGCTACTATCGTATAGACACGCGACATCATCGGATACCTTATTTGAAAATGCGCATCCTTCAAAATTAATAGTTAGCGGCGCGCGGGCAGTTGGCAGCGTGGCGGCGAGGTGCGCGTTTCCGCCACCTCGTCCGCGGTGCGCCAGACAGCGAAGCACGCTACGAGCAGGCATCATCTAATCCTTGCTGCAGCAGCATTTAGTCGTCACTCGACCCTGTAGGTCGGTACTCCTGCTGCAAGTGGTACTCATCACAATACCTACAGTCGCTACTGCTCGCAGTGTATGTCGCTATCTTAACAAGCGACAGATGATGCGCCGCGCGGGCCGCGCCGGACGTCATCTGACCGCATAGTGTATGTATAGCCAATACCCGTATACCGTACCGTCATAGACGAGCACCCACCCATCGACCTCACACCCGCAGCGTAGGAAACCCCAGTCTGCGCCAGCTAGAACCGCTGCTTATTATTGTGGTAGCGACTAGTGCTGTGAATACTTCGACAAAAATATCCTGACGCCTGCGCGCTTCTGGCGTATCAATGTATCATCCGCCGAGCCGCGTTGCATATTTGCCAGCCGCAAGCAAGGCGGCAAGGCTGAGACTACTATCATTGATACTAATATATATTTGACATGAATTGATATCATTGCTGGCAAACATGCCCACCTGGCAGATATGCTGATGACAATATGTGTGGCATCCGGTTGGTTCAGCGGTCGGCGGTCGCGCTGCATCTTAGCACAGTACATTTTAAGCCACATATAAGAAACTGCGTTTAAGTAGCTGCGAGTGATACATAGGGGATTGCTCAAATGCTCAGGTGGATGATAGTATCAATGGCACCGCTGCCACCTGATAGGCGTCTCTGGATATCTGGCCGTGGTGCTGAACAGCGTTGCTGTGTGAATGTTCTACATATGTGTATCATTTCACATAATGCATGCAATACATTTCAATTGTGCCGTCTTGCGCATGATACAACAATTTGGTCAGCAGTGTGTCACAGCGCCCGGTCGCTCGGATATCAGCATAGATCCTAAGACTGACCGCCTCGGGGTCAGTTCCTAGTTGTCGAGGGCGGATCCGGCACATTCATCACCTTCGGACACAACTGTTGCATCATCACCTTGAGCAGCACCAGTTGCTGCTGATGCGCGGCATGCTTTCATAAGATGATATTGACTTACTTCCATGCTAAATACTTACATGTCAGCATTTGTGAATCAGTGTCCACTTTTCACTCAGTATGCAACATTCTGCCTTTGTGAACGATGATACAGGATCTACTTCAGCTGCTTGGCGTGACAGGGCCTTTCAGCACGTGTTGACGGGAGCCTGAGTTCGGCCCATATGGATAATTTGCAGGTATATGCTGGAAGAACTTTTGTCCTCTGAATGAGTAGACTAAACGTGTAACGTTCTGCGTTGACATTGTTAACTCCAACAAATTGTGGTTTGCCTTCTCTGTGCTGAGAAAAGCACCATAGTATGTATGGTCTGCATTTCCACTGTTTCATGTGGTGAGGCGTGATGAAACCTAAATAGCATTGCCTGAGTACCAGTGCCATGAAGAAATATGAGTTTTGACCCTAAATTCGCTTTAAAGTCAGACTATGTGCATGAACTAACATGAAACATAACTATCATTAGGTTTGGGTCTGTCTATCGCTTCCTCATTTCATCCGGTGCATGGATGAAAGGTGCAACATGCATGGAGCTGCTAAACAATGTCGATAATGAACAGCAATATGATACTCAACAGCATCTGGACATATCCTCCTATGCAGCACAGGCAGAGACATGTTGATTGCATTATCCCTCTCCTCCCGATCTCTGTACACATTTAATTGTTACAGGCGCACCAGTCAGTACATGCCATTGACAGGGTTTGAAGCACCTCTTGCAGCAGCACATCTCACTGCCGAGTCGCTGTTCTCAGGTGCTGGATCACCGAAATATGCAGCTGCGGCATGCCCTTGCCCAGGAGCGACTGCTGCTAGGACAGGCAGAGGATGACTTTGCGGAAGCTACAGCACTGGCACAGCAAGCCACCAAAGCTGAGAAGGCCAAGAAGGACCTCTTGAAGGAGGCAGAGGACGTTCTGCGACAAAAGCGAGAGGCGCTGCATAGCCTTTGCAACACCTTTCTGCGGAACGCTGTCAAGTTCCAGCAAGACTGTTCATTCGAGAGCTTTGAGACCGCCGGCAGCAAGCTTGACACTGAATGCAAAAATATGAGCAACACAATCTCGGAAAGGTATCGCTCTCTACATGCGCTGCAAATGCAGCAGCAAAAGCTCAAGGACCAAGGTGAGACCCCCGGGAAAACACATGTGTCTGCAGGCTGCGTGTATGACGTGCTGAAACCACAACTCAAACAAATCATATAGCTTGGGGATTGAGTTCCCATGTCGGATCTTGATGGGCATGCATCAGTCTTCCACACGAATCTGTCTGCGCTTTCAGGAAATGAGAAGCAACTTAGTAGTACTAGGTAGAGATTCTGCAGCTATCGTGTGCAACTGCTGCCAGCCGACAGGGATGACAACGCATATGCAGCAACATGCTCTTCAGCCAGTGTGGTGACCTGTCAGCCTGTATATCGCACTCTCACTGCGCCGCCTGGATTGCAGTTGAAACATGCACAGATCAGTACACCGAGCTGGCTGCCAGTGTGGAGTCCACAAAGACCGCAATCGCAACCGAAGCAACCCAGACCGCGGCAATGATGCAGAAGCTGGAACTCGCAAGGAACACATATGGCAGTGAGGCAGTCAAGCGGGAGAAAGCTGCACTGGAGGAGCGCTTGGATTCTCTGTCAAGCGAGATCACTGTCTCCAATGAGAGGTGGGCATGTAGTGAAGCACCTTGCCGATTGACACGCAGCTCTGTCTCTTCCCACCACTGACAAAGAGCTACAACACCATATGATCACTCACAGATTAGAATGAGCATCAGAGTTTTCTGCGGCTTGCTGTACTCATTTCTAGAGTGTCTCCAACTTTAGACACCGCATGTATTTTTGGAAGTATACAGCATGTTCGATGTATTATTGGGCTATACGAGGATGTTTGGCATGTGTTGCAGCATATATCCAGATGCCGTGGCGTTTATGCATCGCATTCTCAGGTCACTAGAAGGCTGGGGCTCTAGAGCTTAATCCAGAGCAGATTGCGTATGTGCAGATTCACAACACATTCCACCAAGCAGTCCTGAAATCGGTTCAGTAAATCTCTGACTAAATATCATGCACGGGTTGACGGGCAATGCTTGGTCAAATGCACCAAAAACTCCCGGGAAAACACGAACTTGTTTTGCGCTGTCATGCGTCACAGGAACAGCAACCTGAAAACCAAGTTAGAAAAGCTAGTGAGAGAAGGCACCAGTTTCCAGAAACGGCTGGAGTACAAACTGAAGGAGATCAGCAATCTCCAGCGCACCATCGACTCCCTCTGGCCAGCAAGCCGGGCCAACAATCGCGCTCATCACCCTGATGGGGCTGACTGTAGCAGGCAAGACGAGGCGGTTTGCAGCAGCTACCCCCCGGCATACGGCAAACGCCAGGAAAACGACGATGACGCATTCTGGGAGGACACCGATCCAAGTGATAACCCACAATCTGCACCAGGTGAGGTCAGCCTATCATGGAGGGTGACCAAGCCGTGTTTGTGTATGTGTGCCTATGAAATCTGATGCATTGGTTAGTGGTATACATGTGTCTGTGTCACGAGTATACGAGTTGCTCTTTACTATGACTTGCGTTGATATTACAGCTGTTTGGTTGACCTACATAATGTGGCGAGATGGTCGGCTCCAGAGTTGGTGGTGGTGAAAGTGAATTATTTACAAGGTGGTCTGCGCTGCGGTATATATTCAGCAGTCGGCGGGATGCCACGCCGGCGCTGTCAAGCGTGTCTAGTAATCTAGTCAGCAGTGCTAATGAGATTACGTAGGAGGGCATTTAATGAGGTCGAGATCTAGGGTTGTTACCCAAACATGATCTCCTCACATTCCTCCCCGCCATAAAGGTGTCAACTGGCGGTGATATATGTGGAAAAGTATATGGCAGCGCAATGTGTCAGCAAATGCAGCAGCAACATATGTCATTGTTAGGTGACAGTCACACGCTGAAAAATCAGCATGGCAGATTTTCAGAGTTGAAACTCCGAAGTGATGTTTGTCAACGACAGGGAACTTTGGTGTGTCACAGGTAGAATATAATAGTAGTAATGACACAGAAAGGGTTTTTGAGGTTTTTGTATGTGTTTTGGAGGTACAAAACAAACCTCCGGATATTATGTGAGGAATAAATGGATGGCTCGCGGATTCAAAATGCCTGCCACCTTCGAAGTGGGCATGCCAAAATCAGAACAATAGCAACAAACGAGTCAAGACAAAGGCAGGTTTTGCTGCGGGTCTCTGTTGTCGCCTGGATGGTGCTTGAAATGTACATACAGGAATGCGACTGTATGGCATTGCTGTTATCAACAGTCATACTGCATGCTGGTGAGGCTAATGATCATTTGCAGCAAGTCACTAATTATTATAACTTACTACTTCTTACTGTGGCGGTGGTATTTCCCCGATGAATGCCAGGAGACAACCCAGCCGCATACCACGTGGACGAGCCTCCAGCACCAACCCTGTATGAGGATCCCTATGGGATCGACTCAGTAAATGATGAAGAGCCCCTCCCTCCTGATGTCAGCCGGCCGGTTCACAGCAATGGCAGGGTCCACTGGGTGTCGAGCACCATAATTGACATTGAGGAAGTCCCGGAGACACCTGGGAGAAGAATGCCCCCAGCCCATGGAGCTGGCAAAGCTAGAGCTGTTCGCAACTACAGTGACACACACCTCGGCCAGACTTCACGCGGCTGGAGAGCCGCTGCCAACCAGCGCAGGGCGGCGACTTCCCGGTCACGGCGGCAATGCGAGTGCGCTCCGCAATCAGGGAAGCAAAGGGCAGAGCAGAGCAGGTAATTCCAACCGGCACTCAAAGGCATCTTTGCGCCACACACCACTGCATACGCACACGCAGGCAGCAGCTCCACGCTGTTTTAAAATGGACAACGCATCCCTGTGGGCCGAAGACATGCGCCATATTCACACCGCGAGTTATGCGCGTGCCAGGTGGCGGGCCTGTTTCATCAGGCGTGCAGTCATTCCGCTCTGCCAGAACCGCCATGGAGCAGGAGATGGACGTCGCTGCTGGAAATCAAGATGATGACAGCGACTTCCAGGCACGTGGTGCGCTAGGCAAGCCTCAGCAAGAAAATCTCGCCAGTGGCATCGGTGAGTGTCAACGGCCAATGCAGAAGAGGAAATCCGCGCCCAATACGGCCGACCGTGTGGCCACCTCGTCATCAATTCCTGCGGCGTCATCTGTCAGCAGCACCGAGTACAGCTAGCAAGCTAGCACAGCCAAGGGCCGCCGTCCCAAGTCTGCTGAAAGAGCAACCACCAGCGGACACCCCGGCAGCACATGCTGCTCCCACGATGACAGGGAATGCTTTTGATGGCAGGCAGCGGAGGCGTGCAGCAGCACACACTGGAGCAGCAGCACTTCTGCCTCGTCAGCAGCAGCCAACACGCCAGCCTGTTGCAGCACATTATTCCGCTGTTAATGCCAGCGGCGATCCATATGCTAGGAGACATGGTGTCATCCCAGGCAGTCGTAGGACACTGCCTAAAGAACAACAATGTGCTGTTTTGGCTGGAGATGGCGGCGAGTCTGTCACCAAGATCTTCCCCCCTGCTCCCAGAACACGAAACGTGAATGCGAGCGGGAAGACGGGGCGACAACAACTCCAGCGCAACAGCCAGCAGCCAAGAAATACTATGCCAGCAGCCGTCAGTGGTCATGAGGAAACTGGCGCGGGGACTTCAAAAGCACCACCTGCTGCCATGGCGGCATCTAAGAAGCGCAAGACAAACTCGGCAGCTGCCACTGCGCGTCGTGATGCGGATGACACTGTCGATATATTTGGTGGCAGGCTACACCACTGAGGAAGCGAGGCTATGTGTGATGCGTCTGATCCAGCCGCAACAATTCTTTCCCGCCTTATGTGCCAACAGCTTCCCAGGATTTACTTGCAACCCTCCAGTAGCGATGATACTCGCATCAGCATATATGGGAAGATATGCTGGATGTGAACTGTTTGACTGGCAAATAAGGTTATTCGCAGGCACAGGCGCACAACGCCACCCTGGATGCAGCGCGCCAAATTACGATAACGTGTGTTCGTAGCGACTACTGTATCGATTAACCTGGATCAAACATGAATTGGCCTGGTTACACAAAGAAGAGGGAAGAGATTATATGCTTATGTATACCTCAATGGGCATACTATCCACCTGTATGTAGCAGGGTCTGCCATCTCCAAACCCACAGCAATCTAATTTAAGATTCGTGCAATGTTTAAGCAACCCGTGTAATGAACTCGTAATTTGGCACACACGATGCGGGTACCCGCACTGCGGCAGGCGGTAGAATACCGAATAACAGCCTGAACATGAGCGCGAAATATCTCCGGACCATACCGTTTGGGGCTCTGTGCAGGGTACCGAGTGGGGCTTAGCCCGGGGAGGGTGTTGCTCACTAAGGCTTGCGCCGAGCGGCCGAGGTCGCCATGTTCTTATTCGATTTTTTTACTTCGGCTCCGAAATGAAAAATAATAGGTGTTCCGTGATAGATAGCGCGTTTGATTTCATGGCATAGTTCGCGATTTTTATCGTCCTGGTAGCGAGTACGGGTATATCGATGTTTTACATGCAAAAATACATTAAAACTGGGCGTTTTTAATTACCTTAGTGGATGTAGCTGTATGTACGCAGCTCGCGGAGTACAGCTGGAGACCGGCATTTGAAAACGCCGATTTTAATACCATCCGTAGCCCGCCGCATGTAATACGGTGGCTGTCCGTGTGATTGCTCATTTTCTCGTTGTGCTTTCCGGCGCGCTGAATTGCGTGTGTTCTATTGATCAGTCACGAATCTGAGCACAATGACCCGCGTCCACCGCTTGATGTTACTTGCATACATCCATCTTTCTTGTAACCCCGCCCGTGCATCTATGCCGGGAGGAATCACCATGAGGCTCTCTTTGGCCCTTTGGAGGGCATGTCCACGTTCGATAGACTCGTTACTCAATTAGAGGACGCTATCAAGGAGGCTTCCCGCGACATCAAGTATGTTGAGGAGCTGCTTCTCTCTACTGAAGGAGAGAGACATCGTGAGCACTAGCGCATGCTCATCGACAACTCCACCGCCCGCAAGTTTGCGCCGGAGGCGCAGCTGGACGCTTTCATCCTCAAAGGCGAGGAGGCCAACCGAGCTCTAGAGGGAGCCAAATAAGGCAAGGCGGAGGCGCCTCCTGCCCCTTCTTCTAATCGTCGTTCAAGTCGCGCTCGGCGCAGGGAGGAGGACGACGACTCCAACGACGACGACGACGACGACGACGAAATCGGCAGCGACTCCATGATCTTCCTCGGGATCGGGGGGGAGGGGGGTTTCAAGGAGAAGAACACTGGTACGACTCCCCTTTTCCGTACCCAGTACTTTCAGTTCATGGCGCTCGTCTGTTCATTTCTTGTCAGCTCTATGATACCATGATTCAGTCATATCCCGATTTGCTGAAGGAGGTTCCCGCGAAGCGCCCCGTGCTTGTAGAGGAGATGAAGTAGTCCACTTCAGAGTGGACCGTCCCTCGCTTTCTTCGCACCACATACAAAAAAGCCATGATTCTGTGCCTACGACACAAGTTTTCCTCCGATACTGCCGACATGTAACGTGGAGATGATATATGTGGCCGAGATATGACTCTGTCTCCAGCCTAAAGAAAGAGGTCGTAAAGCTATGAAGCTGACGAAGCCCTCTATTCTTAAGGTAGATCAGGCTTCCGCCAATAACACTTGAGGAGGTGGTCGTGGTTGGTGGTGGTGGTTGCCGTGGTAACGGCGGCAAGCATGGCGGTGTCCGTGGTGGCGGCGGCGGTAGTCGCTATGAAGGTCAAGGTTATTATTATAATATGTTCGATCCCCTAGCAATGGCCATTGTTATGGCCAGCGACTTACTGGCACAAAAAATATAAGCATTCTGACTATCAGTCTTCTGGTGGTCGTGTTGTCGGCCCCTGCCATGGCTGTGGCGCGTTTGGTCACTTAAAGCATCACCGCCCTCATGCCAAGAAGGGCTGATTTAATGTACATCTCCGGATGACTACACGGCTTCCTATAGCATGTACTTTTAACATCTCTCCGATAATAAATGCACATGTGCATTGATCCTATGGGATCTGAGACTGTCCGTTCACCTTCTATGTTTTTTCATCTTCTGTTCTCAGCTCTGCATGATAGCTACATGTAGCTTTTGACATATATTTTTGCTATCCACTCAGAATTTGGTTTTGTAAGTGAAGCCTCTGAGGCTGACTGACTCCGATTCAGCTTTCAATTTCCCATTTCTTTCCTCTTGGCCCCCTTTTGTCTTTTGGTTCTGCTGATTCCTACTTGATTTCTACTTGATTTCTTTTGTATCGCTGATATGATGCATGGTATTAGCGTTATCTGTGCGATGGCATATTCATATATAGGGTTTTTTAGGGTTTCATATTATGATTTCTTTGTCGTATTTCTTTATTAGTATCATTTAGTCTTACAATTTGAATTGAATTTTATATACTTCACAGACTCTCAGTTGTAGTATAATACCGGGACATATTTCATTTTGTTTGCTTCTTGTTGCTGTGTTACAGATGTCTCTCCTAGTACCCATATTCATCATCCTGATGATGAGCCTCACTGGGCTTGCTTTCATAAAGCACCAAGATGGATTGAGATGGAGCAGAGCACACCCATGTTCCGAATTGGCACTTTGAAGAGATCACTCGCTCCTGGCGTTCTATATTCCGCCCCCCTGTATTGTCATGAGTCATGCGAAAGATCGAGGATTAAGTTTCTCTTCGTTGGAAGACTGCCCCTCCTGTCCCAGCTGAGTTCCCCAACCTCCATACAACCCACCAGGAATGCAGAATTTGTGGATGAGTGTGTTGCTGAGATGGTGGCTGCTGGCTCATCTGAAAAACCTACTGTAACTAGTCCTATAGGCGCCGTGCCTAAACCTCGCTCTGATGAGCTCCGGCGGATCCTTGATATATATTCGATATGTGAGGCAATTGATTAGCCTAAGTGTAAATTTGCGGGTCTCTTGGACCTCAGACATATTATGATAAAGGTGATCTCACATGATCGCATTTGGCATGAAATCTGCACTGCTCGAAACGTGGTCCGCTTAACCGCGCTTACCAAATAGTAAGCTCGAGTAAGCGCCTATATGTAGCAAGTTCAACCTCCGCTTAACGTTAAGCGCCACAGTACTTTATTTCGGGCTGAAGGCATGTGTACGGCAGCGATGTATTGCACTGAGTACGTGAGAATAGCGTGACGAGTACCGCCACGAGTACAGGTAGTCGCGAGTCATCACTGTAGGGCACCAGCAGTACCAGTAGTCGCGACCCCCACCCACCCAGCGGCCCCGGAGGCGCCCCGGGCCCGTGTGTCGCCATGCCTCACCCGCCGCCCAGATCGCGTAGCTGCCCTCAACCCCCTCCCACGCGACGTCACCGTTATGCCCGGGCTGTGGCGGGTCGCTTGTATCCGGCGGGGCGCCGCGCGATGTCTGCGCCTTCCGCCGATGGTGCGGCAGAACGCGCCGTTGACCCCGGGTCGCCGCCGCCCCCAAGTACATCGTCCAGTATATCAGCCAGCCCCGGCGCATCGCGTGCGGCGGGAGCGTCGCCCGCGGCAACACCGTCCAGCGGCAGTGCACCCGACGCCACCCAGCCAATGCCGAGCCCGCCCGCGGCTGCCGCCCCGCCGGCTCCCACGTACGCCGGTCGGTGAGCCGGTCGTCGAGTCCCGAGTCCGCGACGGCCGCGGCAGGTACGACCGGCGCGCGCGCTGCCTCACCTGTGTCGTCGCCTCGCCGCAGTACTTTCAGCAGTATTTCGGGGCCCGGCGCGTCGCAGCGCGATCACGACGGCGTTCCGAACGGCCAGGAAGTCCCCGAGCGGCCCCAGCCGCGGCCGCGCGGCGGCAACCGCGGCCTAGCGCTCACCAGCCTCGATGCTCTCGCCCGCCTGCATTCCACGTAGGCTGCACGACAACGGGTCGGCGCGGCGGGGCGTAGCGCCGGCAGCGGCTTGGACAGTCGCCGACGCGCTTTCAGTCGCTGGCGTCGCCGCGGGCGCCGCGTGGGCGCCGAGGATTGACGCCGCAGCCATGTCGCTCCAACCCGCCCGCGTCAGGCACCACCCGGCCGACGTGTTGGCTTTCACTGAGGTCGCCGCCGCGTGGCTAGCCAAGGCGCGCGCCGTGCTGGCCGAGCGGGAAAAAGGGCGATTTTTGAGTCAAAATGGGCACATTTCTGGACTCAAAATTGCACCCCCCTCAACTCAATAGTGTACCCCTTTTGGGGGGTGCAAGTTTGAGTTACGCCTAGCACTGTACGAATGTACTGTGAAACTGGCCTTTGACACATTCCTTTTCTTGCCAACACTGTACGAGGTACTATTCAGTGAAATGAACCTGCACTACGTACTACACGCCTGTCCACCGCCCTTTGACGAGATGCGTCGCTACCCTTCCATGCTAACCGTTTTTTCTGGCCTCGAATGCTACGCCGCCACTGTGCTTCCCACTCATCTACCCCTCGCAAGCTCCCTCGCGCTTGTATTCTTTGAGGCATCTTAACGCTTCTCGGTGCACAAAAGCATGGCAGACCGTCCTGGCAAAGCAAAACGCACATCTGCCCGCTTGCAAAGTCATGTGCGTGGCGGGGACATTTGCGACTGCACTTGGCTTTGACCCAACGAGCAGGGCTCTCGACACAGTGCTAGTGACCCCCATGGCGCAAGATTCTCCGCAGATGCACTTGCGTTCCGGCAGGAGGGCGTCTCAGGCGCCAATACCCACGACTGAGCCCATGAGGCCCATGCAACCGGGCGGTGGGCAACATGGAAGCGGACCGCTATGGCCCGGGGCCGGAGATTCGCAGCCTTCGCCTCACGGCGAGCCTCAGCCTGACCCCCAAGCCTCAAGGTGTGCCACCTTTGGTCCCTCTCCCAGGAGCGACTCCAACGGTATGCGGACTCGCATCTTTGCTTGCATCTCTCATCAGGGCGCCGTGGCCTGCGTTAAGCGCACCTCACCGTCGCGCATCTCGACATGAGTGGTGACACCCGCCCCGTTTCCCACCCGTTTCGTGTTTTCGTCCTTGTCTGCCAACGACCTCCAACACCTCATGCACGATCCGCAGTACCCGATGACCTCAGACTGCAAGGGAGGGGCAGGGACGAGAGCACGGTGAACATGCGAGCCTTCTTGACCTCTGAAGACCACCGGCTTGTGTACTACGAGCTGCGGGGGATTTGCAACGAGTATGTCCAAGAAGCTCACCGGCAGATGCGATTCTCGTCCCCTGGTAAAATGGCCCGGCAAAAGCCCTCGTCATGGCAGACCTGGACTACGGCTCGAATCCTGCCAATGTCGACAGCGTGGCGGGTCGGGGGGGGGGGGGGGGGGGGCGGGGGCTGCTCCTCATCATCTTTCTCAATTGCTGCGCGCCACTCACTGCCGTCAGGAGGGGGCGAGATGTGACAATTGTCGACGCCTTGAAGTTGGTCGTCGGACGAGATTCGGCGACTTCAAGGGCGCATCTCTCGGAGCACCTCGGCAAGCAACGTGGGTTCGTGTATGCGAGACAACGAGAACCATGGCGGCGGCGAGGGATGCGGCACTGGAACCCGAAGGCCCAACATTGGGGACGACGGGTACGTCCTCGCGGACGTCAAAGCAGCGGTGGCTGAGGCCACCGCTGGCACGACTGACGAGCAAGAGATGCGGAGGGTGGAGAGAATTTAAAGGTAGAGGGTGAGATTACCCGCATCTCCGCAGTGGGGGCATATGAGCCCTCGCATCTCTCGCGTACAAACCCGTGTACTGTCGCTCCTAGCTCTTGTAACGCTGCCATGTGCAAGGATCCCTTTGTCGTTGTCACGTCGCCTTGGTTCACTCGCCTGAATTTGCTCTTACCGCTGGTGGCGGCCTGCAAGGCGGAAATATGTTGCGTGCAAATTCCGAGCACCTGCGCTACTTGACGCAAGGGCCCCGCCCGCAAATGAACTACCTCCACAGTCTGTTGAAAGCGCGTCGTGTACTTCTCATCGCGTCAAAGCACCCAAGAAACCCCGACACCAACAGACGCGCCTTGTGGTTGGTCGTCGGAAGAGATTCGGCGACTTCAAGGGCGCATCTCTCGGAGCACCTCGGCAAGCAACGTGGGTTCGTGTATGCGAGACAGCGAGAACCATGGCGGCGGCGAAAGAGATGCGGCACTGGAACCCGGAGGCCCACATTGGGGACGACGGGTACGTCCTCGCGGACGTCAAAGCAGAGGCCACCGCTGGCACGACTGCATGGCGAGCATGAGATGCGGAGGGTGGAGAGATCGAATTGACCGTAAAGGGTGGGATTACCCGCATCTCCGCAGTGGGCGGGGCAGGTGAACGCCCGCATCTCTCGTGTACAAACCCGTGTACTGTCTCCCCTAGCTCTTGCTGCTGGCGGCCTCCAAGGCGGAAATCTATCGCGTGCAGATTCCGAGCACCTACTTGACGCAAGGGCCCCTCCCGCGAATGGACTACCTCGACAGCCTGTTGACAGCGAGTCGTGTACTTCTCATCGCGTCAAAGCACCCAAGAAACCCCGACACCAACGGACGCGCCTTGTGGTTGGTCGTCGGAAGAGATTCGGCGACTTTAAGGGCGCATCTCTCGGAGCACCTCGGCAAGCAACGTAAGTTCGTGTCTGGTCCGTGACAAAGGGTTCATGCAGCTTGAAATTAGCTGCCATAGCTCCCTGGACAATACCTCATTAACCATAATCAACGATCACAACAAATCATTCTCAACCGCAGTTACGAGTTGAATCGACTCCTGTCCGTCGATTTCACAAACCGCACTTCCTTTGCTAGCGCGGCCGGGGCAGCGGGGCGCCGACGCGCCGTGGCCGGCGCAGCGCGGCGCCAACGCGCGGCGGCCGGCGCAGCGGGGCGCCAACGCGCGGCGGCCGGCGCAGCGCGGCGCCAACGGCGGCTGCCGGCGCCTGTTGGTGATTCATGCAGCATACTAAATGGTTTGCAGCCATCTAGGCAAATAAAGCATGCTTTAAGGCAGCATCTGCGGTGCAGCGCTGCAGCAATCTGCGGCGTGCCGCCAGCAAATATAACGTATTAGCCCTACTGCCATGCAATCTGTATGGTATCGACAAGCAGGTGAGTGTTCATATCCCTTCTATGCCATGCAGCCCCGCATACTAATAAATGGTTTGCAGCCATCTAGGCAAATAAAGCATGCCTTAAGGCAGCATCTGCGGTGCAGCGCTGCAGCAATCTGCGGCGTGCCGCCAGCAAATATGAGGTATTAGCCCTACTGCCTTGCAATCTGTATAGTATCGTCAAGCAGGTGCGTGTTCATATCCCTTCTATGCCATGCAGCCCCGCATACGAAATGATTTGCAGCCATCTAGGCAATTAAAGCATGCCTTAAGGCAGCATCTGCGGTGCAGCGCTGCAGCAATCTGCGGCGTGCCGCCAGCAAATATGAGGTATTAGCCCTACTGCCTTGCAATCTGTATAGTATCGTCAAGCAGGTGCGTGTTCACATCCCTTCTATGCCATGCAACCCCGCATACGAAATGATTTGCAGCCATCTAGGCAATTAAAGCATGCCTTAAGGCAGCATCTGCGGTGCAGCGCTGCAG
Source organism: Tetraselmis striata (assembly GCA_006384855.1). NCBI lineage: Eukaryota > Viridiplantae > Chlorophyta > Chlorodendrophyceae > Chlorodendrales > Chlorodendraceae > Tetraselmis > Tetraselmis striata. The sequence goes on from VCJN01000444.1 coordinate 28,650, forward strand.
CCATCTGCGGCGTGCCGCAAGCAAATATCAGGCATTAGTGTACTGCCTTGCAATCTGTATAGTATTGTAAAGCATATGGGCAATTAAATCCCCTTATGTCGTATAAATCCTCATACTGGAAGGTTGCCGAGCCGGCTCTTTACCCCCCACCGTCTTGGTCGACGATCGCTACTACCAGCTCGTAGCGTCGCCGCGTCAGGCTGGCGGGTCCCCTAAGCCCGCATCTCAACCACCGCCACCGGGGTCCGGCGGAGATGGCTCCCAAAACGACGCTGCAACAGGTCTCTTGATAGAGCTTCGAGCAGCTCCGTCCCTCCCCCGAGCAGGCTTGGTCCCTCGGAGACTGCCAAGCCGCCGAGTGAGCCTCAACCTTCGAGTGCGTCGAAGCGCCCGCACGGTGCGTTGAGCACGGCAGGCAAGAGCAGCAGCTTGTCGCCCATTAAGCTGCGCAAGAAGCATTCCAAGAAGCGCGGGCCGAGTCCTCCTTCAAGATGGCGATAGAGTTGGAGGACGACGACCCTTCCAGGCGCCTAAGCCGAAACGCGAAGCCACGTCAAGCCGTCAGGCGCCTTCGGGTGCCGCTGGTGGGAGTCGCAGGGCTACATCTTCCCGTGGCGGTGCCGCATCTCCGCCTCCCCGACCCGCATCTCCGCCTATGGAGGCAAGAGCAGCAGCTTGTCGCCCATTAAGCTGCGCAAGAAGCATTCCAAGAAGCGTGGGCCGAGTCCTCCTTTAGGATGGCGAAAGAGTTGGAGGACGACGACCGCTTCCAGGCGCCTAAGCCGAAACGCGAAGCCACTACGTCAAGCCGTCAGGCGCCTACGGGTGCCGCTGGTGGGAGTCGCAGGGCCACATCTTCCCGTGGCGGTGCCGCATCTCCGCCTCCCCGACCCGCATCTCCGCCTAAGGAGCCCTCATCTCCGGACGCGAAGCCCGCACCGCCGCATGCGCCCACATCTCGCCCCGACGCCGCGTCGCTGTCAACAGGGTTCAGAGGTAGCATCTCGTTGCGACGAACACAATCTCTGAGGTCGGCGATAGACTCGTAGGCCCGGGGCGTCTTCTCTGCGCGAGTGAGGCTCGATTTCGTCCAGGCTTGAAACGCCAGTCGCCACGCCCTCGCGTCCGCAATCTTCCAAGGTGAGGCGGATAGTACTTTACGCGACTGAGGGCGTGAAGAGGACACGCCGATGTGCCATTTTCAGTACTCTCGTATAGTATTGCATTGCACCTGAAATGTGACCGAAAAATGGGTACATATCCCAGCCTAAGCGATCACGTGGGGGGCACATTTTTGAGTCTAGGAATTGGACCTTTTGACTCAAAAATGTGCCATGTACCTGGCCGAGCGGTACCGCCGTCGGGGGGCGCGCCGCGCCGGTGGAGGTGGACAATCTTCAGTGCTGCCGTCGCCCGCACTGCCGTCCGTCGCTGCGTTCCGGGGCGTCGCAGCGCCCGCGGTTGTTGCCCCCACGCCGCCAGAGGTGGGTGCACCGGCCGGCCACCCCGGTAGCCAGGCCTCACGGGCTCGGTATCCGGGCCCCCCTACTCGCCCGTCTCCAGCCGGCGACGGGGTAAGGTGGGGTGCGGTGGACCACCTCTCCGATGTGGACATGGTACACATGCCGGCGGAGATGTCCATGGAGACGGCGGTGCCTATTGACTTTCAAGAAGCGTGGGCGGAGGCACAACGCTGCGTGAATGAGCGGGTGGTGGCGGCAGTGGAGGCCGATGACACCGTGGTGTTGGATAGGGCGTTGAAGTGGAAGTACATGCTGCCGCAATTGTTGCTTAGGGCCCCGATGTGGTGGCATCAACCCCAGGCTGGCTAAATGCTCCACCATGTCGATGATTGCCGCCGCCATAGTGTTGACCTTGGCATGTAATCGTCCGACACGCAAATCCTTGGCATGTAGATCCTTGGCTTCCATGCCAAGCTTGCTCATGTGCTCACTGATGAATGCCTTGATCCAATCCATGCCCGGGACGGCTGGAGCATCACAGCCTTCCGGCCAGATCATAGGTAGGCAGAAGCCAATGGTGGGGTCCTTGCGGCATGACAACATAGTTTTCAGCTGTTTCTACGATCTGGCGGTGATGCTGCTGTCCGTGTAAATTTTCATAGCATCCTCCCGCCCGTGCCGCTCCATTACAGCCTTAGCCGCCGTCTCCACCCGCCGGTTGTGCCCCATGTCGTCCAGCAAGCTGTAAAGCAGGTGCCGGTACTTGTCGAAGAGGGACCGCAACACCCACCGAGGCATGTGCGTGAACGACCGGTGCTCGTTGTCGGCAGGACTCCGGTTACAAGCGGTGTCGCCAATATCGCTAGCAGCCTCCTCACCACTACTATTCGCAGCATGCGGAGGCAACGCTGATAGAGTCTCGCCCGCCCCGTCGTTCTTGTAGTACTCTTCCCACTTGGCGCTCAACATGGTGGTCAGACACTGCTCTAACTCATCACGCCGCGGGCGGATGTACGCATCGATGCTGTCCTTCGATACCGGGCTGCCGTCCGCAGCTTATCATGTGGCCCTTTCGGGCGATTCCGCCGTATGCGTTATCTCGGCTCCGACCCGTTGTTGCTATTGTCCCCGCTCTCCGCTGACTCGCTGCCTGCCTCATTCCCGCCTCACAGTCCTCCTCGTCAGCACCGTGTTTGCGCTTTCTGACGTTGTACCGATGATGGTACAGCTTCGATTTGGCATAGCGCGCTTCTTGTTTGCTCTGCTCCGCTGTTATCTCGGCAGCTGACAGCCGCGACCGCAGCTCATCAACCGTCTCGAGGTGTTGCGCCGCTGCGGCCCTCAGCTCTTCACCCTCTGCGGTCCAGCGTAAGACCTTTGTGATGGTCAACGCGTCCGCCACTGACACAGCGATCGCCAGTTGTGTCGCGTGCGGGTTCAACAGGTTTAGCAGGCGGCAACGGGGGTGGCATGCCGGCCGCAGCCCGCCCGCCGTGGCCCGCCCGCGGCCCGCCGGCATCGGCACTCGCAGCCGTCGCAGCCGCGGCCGCCGCCCGTGCCCTCGCCTTGCGAGACCTCTTACTCTCGTACGCCATTGTTGGCACTTGTGAGTGCTGGCAGAGCGTTATGGTGGCGAAGTGGGTGAAAATGCGTGACAGGCCGCATATCGGCGCGCATAAAAAAAAATACATGTATTTACGGTTTCGGCGCGCGTTGCAAGGGGGAGTTGGAGTCGACACGATACAAACTAACTTCCTCCCGTCGTCGTACTTCCCTCGAGCGCTGCCGGTCCTGAAGTCAAACCTCCCGCCAGCGTCTCCTTCGCCGTCGCGGTCGGTGCGGCTATCGTCAGAGGGGTTGCCTTCCACAACCCCCGCGACAATGCCTTCGGCATCGCTATCGGCGTCGCTGTCGGTGTCGAGAAGTTCGCGTAGCTCTTGACAGGTGCACGTGCACGCAATATCTAAACGCATGTGTAATAAGGAAGCACAACAATTCATAGTTGGACGTTGCCGGTGCAATACTTTCACCAATCCCTAAACTATGGGACAACAACGCGAGCAAGCACCCCCCGAAAGCACTGGCGGCGGATGTGCAAGGGGCGCACCGCCGGTAGGGCGTCAATGGTGCCTTGAGGCAACCTGGGATTGAAATTGCCAAGCTGCGCTGTCGTTAGGTATAGCGGTTGTATCTCGGGCTCAGTTAGCCCTTCCGAGTCGCCGCGTCGTCGTAAATCGCCTTTATCACCATCTCCTTATCCGCCGGGTCTGCGTCCTCGTTACCCCATCTCCAAATGACGACATGGATGTTAAATGATACACACGGGTGGCTGTCACGTGGCAGCGGTGGGCCTATGGCAAATGTAACGGGACCTCAGAGAGGGCACCGGGGGGGGACATGGCCGAGAAAGCTTCCCAGCCTTCCGAAAGTCTTGGTTATGACAGCGCCCACGCGAAGTTCGGCATTCATCTCCTGCGGTTCCATGCTTTTTGCTGCCAGGCCATCATCAGACGACACCGAACGCCCCTCCCAGCGCGGCGCCGCTGGGTGCGGGGCTCGCTGATTCGTCTCGGGGACGAGACGGGAGCGGCGGAGAGGGCAGCGGGGGCGATGGCGGCGGCGACGGTATCGATGCACCCGGCTCGCCCCGCGTTTCTGTCTGGCCCGGTCCGATCGGAGCAGAGGCGTGACGGCCGTACAGTGCAACAGCTACCGCAGGGGCGCCATCACCACCGGCTTCGACATGGGGGGCAACGGTGGGCGGAGGGCGGCTCGGCGCACGCCGATCTGTGCATGTCGTAGAACCAAGCCCTCGTGAAGCAGGCGCCACACGCGCGGCAGCGGATTCTCGTTGACACCGGTTCCGGAATCTCCTTGGCAGGGGTCCAGCCCTCCTTGCCCTGAGGAACACGGCGCTTGGAGTTGCGACGCCCGATGGCATACCACTACCCGGCGCCGGCGGCTCGCAGCGGCGGGGGTTGGTAGGGACTGGTCACTGGTGCTGCGGCTGCTGCGATGCATAGTAAATTGTCTGCGCGATTGCAACTTAGCCGGCTTGAGACCTACGGTACCGTTGGGCATTGCGTCGTCACGGAGCTTGTGAGGCGTTAAAGTACAATTGTGGCGAAACTCGGAGCGAAACCCGGGTACACGAGGCGCGATGTGGGTCCAATGTACTACAGGGATGGCACAAGAGGTTTATGGTAACATGTTACGGTATGCGGGCGAGCCGGGCACGTCATTGCGACTACTGAGCCTAGCAGTAAAGTGGCGATTACACGGTGGATATATGGATTACACGCCCATTCCTTGGGAAAATTGGGATTATGGGCCATTGCGGTATAATTACGAGACAGATCGGGAGGCTAGTGGAATAAGTACCAAAAGGCAGCATGTTGCTCTCTTCTCCAAGCACTTGCTTGAAGATGGCGGCAACAAACGGGACAACAATCGTCGACTTCATAACCGGAGCACTACCGGGACAACGGCGCTGCGTGAGGGGTGCAACCCGGCTGAGTGACATAACAATTATGCAATCAACATAAAAATTAATGCCTACCGCGGTTTGCCACGCCTTTTGTGTGGTGGGACAAGATGAATCCGACCCTCTCGTTCACACACACGACCTTACAGACCGTCTTCATTGAGAATCAGAAGACGCAAATCGCTAAAATGAAATCATCCAGGATGACCTCATGGTTTGAAGAGAAGGCATGAGACGCACGAGACTCCGAGACTACGTCTAGATGACCTTCGAGAAGTGGCCGGGTCTACCCCTTCCAATGACTTTAGTGGAAGAAGAGCGGCGGTTCTCCGGAGAAGAGATACCAGGCGGCGGAGCGCCGAGGGGATCAAGTGGTCGACGATAATAATGATGATGATTTTCTGTAGTACACTTGTCCACAAAGCTAGCCTTCTTATTCGGCTCGTACGTTGTGTCCTAGCTTGGACGGAGTTTCAGCCCCGGACGGCACAAACTACTTGTAACCATCGCGTGTCCCTTACCCTACTTATGCTTGTTTTGTCCATGCTTGAATGGAATTCGTTTCCCGACTTGGGACAAATGAACCAACCGGCATTAAGATCACCTATCAAGCCCATTGCTGACCCAAAACCCTAAATTAGACCTATCCACAATGCACCGCGTACCTCGGTGCAAAATAGGTTGCTTTACTGTATGTCGCATATCCGTGATGCTACATGAAAATTCGTGCCCTCGTGACATTGGGTTATCAAATTCATTTCTAACTCTAAAAAATTACACGCACACATATGGCTTTTACAACGAGAGCACAGCAATAAACGCCAACTAGGGCTGCGCCCACGCATGATGGCATTTTCACGTATGGCACATGCCACATGGAAGGGCTCGGCCGGAAATGAAGGCGAGGGCTGATAATGGGCCAATATACAATTGATCCTTTACAAGGGGGCAAGAATTTTGTGGGAAGGTGTATTGGTAGTCGTAAATATCAAAATCCGCGATATCGTCGATGCGCTGCGGATTTAGGGTTTAGGGTTTAAGGATTACCTGTAGCGCTGTATGGCGGCCTCGATTTGCGACCCAATCAAAACTCTGTTGCACCCCAAAGGCGGCACCTGGGCATATCCATCGGTGTGTAGGGGTTTTTAAGGGTGGGGCGCGTCGACGCGGTCGACAGAAACGCCGATATATGGTCGACAAAGGCCGCCGATATTCTGAGTGAAACGTCAGGGGACCGAACGCAGACCGCCCCTTCTCGGGTGCTATGTGCTACTACAGGTAGTTGCCATCACGTGAAACAAACCCACGCCCAACGTCCCTGGAGGTCGGAACTGGGTTACTGTGCCCGGTACTACCTGTATACGCGCGTTGTGGCACCTAAGCGCCGCAGCAAACGTAGCGCGCCAGTAAATGTTCGGTGCGCCCCTAGGGGAAAGGGGGGGGGGCGGGGGGCGGGCGGGCGATGAGTGGGCCAAGTTGGGCGTACGTCTGGCGAACCACACCCTCTGTATCCCATAGTAGCTGGCCGCAGTCCCATACCGAAAGGGGGGCGGCGTGCCGTTGCTGCAAGGGGTCGATAACAGGGCAAGTGGGATCCTGACATGCGTGGGCGGGTCAGGCGTCGACCAGCCGCCACCGCGGCGCCCCACAGCGTGACCGCACGGCACCCGCCCACCGCCAACTAAATACAGTTGCACTCGGTCGCCTTTGCTGGGCCCCTGGAACCCTTGGATCGGGCACTGCCGCTTCGGCGGGTGCCCTGATTTAGAATTTCTTGATACCACACCCAGGTGCGGCGCCGTTCGCCGGACAGTAGACATGGGGTGGCACTGGTGTACGACAGAATGTATTGTAGCGTCGCAGTTAACGCTAATGGTATACAGCAGGTCAACTACAGAGCAGCGGCCTCCTAAAGCCAGGCCGGAAAAAGTGTTTTACCTATGCTCACACAGAAGAGTCAAGTTAATTGCGATGCGCGGCAGTTGAGTTTATTGTCCGAAGCGCCAGCAATGGGGCTAGTGTCGAACACACCACACGTATCTCGACTGCCCCTTCCGCGCGATCAGCCCATCTGTTCGCATGATTGTGCGGGGAGCGGAGGTGGCGGGGCGCATGCTGGGCGCTTCCTGCTCGCGGGGGCGAGTGCCCCCCCCCCGGCCCCCCCCCCCCGCCCCCCGCCCCCCCCCCACGGCGGTCACCCGGATTATTCTGGTGTGAATTACAAAAAGTAACAAATTACTACGAGTTTTGACCCTAAAGGCGCTAGTACTAAAAAGATCAACGCAAGCGGTACGAGGTACTAGTTCAGATACTGGCGCGGAGCATGCTTGGATGTCAGATACTCGGATCCCATATCATCCTATATCCATGCCGCTCATCCGCTGTACGAGCAGGAAGGGGTTAAAAGTTATGATGATGGATGTTCAACTGGCCTGGGGCAAGAAATTATAATCCAGCGCTAGCGACTATTATGCCATGGCTGGTAGGTCTCTCATGGAGGTAAGATGGATTTTTTACGTCAGGGCTTTGAACATATGCGCACTAGAAACAGAACTAACAGCAACTAAGGATTAATCCTTATGAAAGGTTGCCAGCAAAAGAGAGACATAGGCCAGGGAGCCATGAACCAAGGAAGAGCCAGCAAGGGAACCACGAAGTCGCCAAGCGGGAGGTTCTCTTCGATGGTCGATTTTCGTCCAGCAAAATCTGTCCGATATGTTTAAATTAGTCTCGCAGAACACAGCGGAAACCCGATTAGGTTTTGTGGACCCTGCAACACCCAAAGGGGTGAGTTGACGGAAACATATAACTGGCGGCAGGGGCGGCGATCTGACCCGTAGTCGTCTCGCATGTTCATCGGTTGAGATCCGGCAGGTCGACAAAAATGATATGTGTAACGCAGCGAAAACCGGAAGATGGCATGCTCAGCCGTTATGGCTGCTTTTATGTCTACTCGTGCGGCACCCAAAAAGGGCGCAACGACAGGTGCCTAGCTAGTTCCCGTACCACCGAGCAGCACTTGTAGTTGCGAAGCGGTTAGGCCAAGGGAGGAAACCCCATAAACTAGTTTAGATCATTTCAAAGTTGAGTCCGGTTTTGCTAGTCCTGAGCGAACGGAGAGAGCAGTAGATTGAAGGAGAGGAGGTAGCGCCAGGTCATGAAGGAGGCACCGGGAAGGCCACCGCTGCGGAGTCCTGCTGGACTTGGAAGTGGCGTAGGGGGGCGATGTGGCCAAAGAAGAACCATGCGCCAGGTGAAGGAAGAACGTTCGGGTCGATGTAGTCCAGAACGACGTCGGAGTTAGTGGCCTAGCCGCCTTGGTAGCGAATGTGGGACAATGGAACTCCGATGGCATTGGCAACAGACGCTGCTCCCTTGCGAAGGATGTGTGAGGTCCATGAAGTGCCGGCGGGAGGGGCAGCACCGACAAGACGGACGGCTGTAGACAACCAGTCCGACATGGTAGCGGCGGTCCAAGGTTTTGAATGCTCGCTTGGGGTGGCCGCCCAGAAGTTTGTTTCAGCCACGGCTACAGTAACCAGGGGGACAGACTGTATTTTGTCGATGAAGTGGTGCGGGAGGCGTGCAACTCGGGGGTGTTCTGACACCGGAAGGAGAGGCACGCGCAGGTCGTCGGGTCCCCGTCGGCCAGCGCGGCCTTTCTCGCGGTACACCTGCAGGGTAATGTTATAATCGTCGACATGCACATCCCGCACTCGGCAGGAGACGCTTGTAAGCCCCATGGCAAAGAACATGAAGTTGACAACCGAGGCATTGAGGGCTCGGAAGTCGTGCTGGTACTCTGTGGTGGGAGCAGACATACATAACTCGGCCTTTTCGACGAATCCGGAAGCTACATCAACAGGTAGAGGAATTCGCAAAGGGGCGGCCTCTATCTAGACGACCCTGCCGCAGCATCAACCCACGTCTAGCTGCAGTAAGGTGTTGGCTGTCCTTGGCGATTGGGTCGAGGTTGTCCAGCTCGAAGAACGTGTTGATTGCATACATGTAGGGTTGCAGTGACTTAGCTCCAATGTGTCCTCGCTCACCAATCCAGGCAACGTACCGGACGACAGTAGCAGTAGTCGCCTCGAGCGGGTTGATGTTCTCGGAGTCGTGGCAAAACTCCGCGAATTGAGACAGTCTGCCGGCGTAGCTTTTGAGTGTCTGAGCAGTGAGGGAGATGGAGAGCAGGTCGAGCGTCCGATGTCCTAACTCCATCGTCTGAGCCGAAAGCATCTTGCAGTCGAGATCGCAGTGAAGCGGCCCAGGGAGCGACAGCCTCGGGCTCGTCAGTTACGTAAGTGCGTCGTCTTACCGATAGAGTACCAGGGGGGCGACTACTGTTTGCAAAGTACTCGGCAACATCGGTTAGGTTCCCGGCGGTTGGCCGGTAGTTGCTGGACGGGTTTGCAGTAGCCCCAGTACGGGTTTGCGGGGCTAGGTTCAGGTAAGAGGGCCGCCCCGCGCGCCCTTCGCGCTCGTAGCGCCTGTCACGCGCGTATCGTACACGCGCGAAGCTCGGTCGTTGCGAGCCGGTTGTAACACGCAGTGTGACAACCGACGGACGCAGTGATGAAATGGTACGGGAGGCGGTTGGTTGAGCCGCCATTTGCAGGTGTGCGGATGGTTGAGCCGCACTCGGTCGTAGCTGTAAACAACGCCGCATCGAGGAAGGTCTAAATGAAGTATGTAAGTGGGGGGTCAGGTCCTGACACATGGCGCTCATCCCGCCGTTAAGCTGCAAGGGTGCGCTTCGCGGCGGTCACCGAAAGGTGGCTGGCCTCGCAAAGCTCCGGCAACTCCGACGAAAGGCGCCCCACACCGTCACTCGTGCTCACCTTCGCGGCCACGCTAGGTCCACCGCCACACCATCGTCCACGCCCGCGCCTTGGAGCTGCTGCCGCTACCCGAGCAGTAGCGGTTTCTTTTGCGCTGCTGGCCACGGTCGCCTCGAAGACGCGACGCTCGTAGTCCCTCATTAGGTCCCCAAAAATCGCGGAACCCAGATGCTCAGAAGCAGGATGAAAGTGCTGGGCTCGCAGCACGTCCAGAACACCTTGGTCACCGTGCACACGCTTGACCTCATTAAGCCTCCGTAGGAAGGCCAAACGAAAGCTAAACGCCTCGTCGATGGCCTCGGCGTGGTTCCGAGCTCTCGCGAGGTAGGGGGTGAAGTCCTGACTGGCAGCATGGACGTAGGGCATCAGCTCGTCGAGAGCCACGAAAAGTGCGGCCATGTGGGCGCCGAAACACGACATCCATAGATACTCCTCCTGGGCCGGCAGACGCCGGTCACCCTGCTTGAGGTACTCGTTCGTTAGGTCGGTGCTCACGGGGAAGAGTCCAGGCACTCGGCTGACCGGTCGAACGGCCTCGTAACCAGACTCTGCTCGCTGCGGTAGCTCTGGCACCGCGAGGTAGTCGTCCTCGTCACTCACGGATTTTGCTCCGACACGGCCGCTCTGGGCTAGCTCTAGCAAGTCGGGGCGCTCTGCGGCTCCCCCGCTGCCTGTCGGCTGTCCCGCGATGCGCTGCCCGGAACCGGAGCCATGTGCCCCTTCTCCATCAGCAACGCGCTCACGAGCCGTCAGTTGGGCCAACGTTGTTGCAAGCTCGCGAAGTGGTGTAGACTGGGCCTTCACGTCTCGAGCAGCGACTCGAGCGTCGGCTCAACGACGGGTTCTTCTCCATCTGGCATGGTAACGCACGGACGTACGGATGAGAATATCACGCACGGGTGGTAAGCCGGGTGTGGTCTTGAACAACCTGGGGTGACCTTGATCGCAACATGTTACGAGACAGCTTTAACATCGCTGCGTGTAACGCAGCGAAAACTGGAAGATGGGAGGCTCAGCTGTTATGGCTGCTTTTATGTCTACTCGTGCTGCACCCAAAAAGGGCGCAACGACAGGTGCCTAGTTCCCGTGCCACTGAGCAGCACTTGTAGCTGAAAAGCGGTTAGGTCAAGGGAGGAAACCCCATAAACTAGTTTAGATCATCATACCGCCGGGCTTGGGGCGGTACGCGGCGTTAGTCGTTAGGTATTAACTGAGGTTAGGAAACGACAACCGAGTGATGCCCCGAGTGGTGCCAACCCTAGCAGTCGGCCGTGTGCAATATCGGCGCCAAGATGCTCCGGAAATTTCCGGAATCTTCCTGCGCCGATTCGTACAACGGCCGCCGGCATCCCCGGCACGGGAGGGTTGGTGGCAGCAGCTCTGGACCCTTCGACAGCACTGGCTATTTAGGCGGGATACGGACTCGGCACAGTCCATCCCTTTTGCTGTTGCTTACGCAACACCCACCCTTTACTCCCATCCTGGTTGTCTTGCCAGGCCTCAGCGTCTATGTAATTCACCGACACTGGTATTTGGCAAAACGGGCTATGCCTCCCTCTGCCCAGTGCCTACCGTACGGTACCTGTCTGCTCATGGAAGTAGTCGCTTTAGCGGGATTTTGCTAATCCTTAGATAGCGGGTAGGTAACGCCTGCCGCTAACATACCGCGCCCTCCACGAGAGCCTGCTACAGGTACGAGGTACGTGTACGTATGCGAGCAGAGCCTCCGCGCCGTCGTAAATCAGTAGCAGATGCCCATACGCGGCGATATTCGCTATTTGTCGTCCATGGTCAGCGCCGTCACGCCGGGCGCGCGTGCTGGTCAGTTATGCTGCCGGGTTTTAACGGGTTTTAACAGCAGTGCTGTTTTAGACGGTGATTGTGGTCGTCGCTACGCAGCGCAGATTGTCGCTATTTATTATTTTTATCCCGACGGGTACTATTTTATTTATCCTTTGATGTTTGCGACCTATTCGGGTACCCAAACTTTTCGTACTACAGGACAGTATACCACCGGTACCAGCAGTCCCCTGACTCCCTGAGTACAGTATGTACGGGACGCGAGTAAATATACAGCAAGATGTAGAGCGCGCGGCTATAAGATGGGTCGCTGCAGGGTACTTTTTTTTCGCTGCAGGGTACCTGTACTGTTCTGCGGGCGCTCCTTCACCGCCTGCCTCAATCCGTAGCGCCGCCTCGTCGTGCCGCCGCAATGCTGAGACGCTCCTGCGGCGGCCTGCAGGGGCTGAGGACCATCGCCCTGTATCTGGTCCAGTGAGCCAGAAAGCTCGGGAAGAGATCGGACGCAATGATGTCCACGGCTGAGGTGGAGGGGCGGCTGCCCATAGCGCTGGCGGCGGTGCCGGAGACTGGGACGCCGCCACAGCTCGGCGCGCCGGCCGAACTGACTCACAGCTTCGAGGAACCTAGCCAGCAGACGTCCCCGGTCGCGGCCTCTGTGCCGACCACCCGGGCAAGTAGCGGGGCCTTAACATCGCCAGGTCGGCAAGATTCTGCCAACGGTAGCGACATGGGGACGTCCGGGAGCGGTAGCTCCGCCTACCTGCGGGTGCTGGAGCTCATACTCGAGGAGCAGCTCGAGCTAGCCGCGGGCGACGATTCCTCCGCCAGCGCGGACCTCTTCGCGCATGAAATTGTGGACCTGGACGCGCCGAACCGTTGCGCGGAAATCGACCCGGGAAAAGAGGTGCTGTTTTACGCGCAAGGGGGCGCGCCGGGCAGCGGATTTTGCCTTTTCCTGGACAACTGCACCGACCAGGAGCTTACTACGGTGCGGGTGGTAGCGCCGAGTGTGCCGGGCGTGCTTGCGTCCGTGACAACTGCCTTTGAGCAGGAAGGTTCGTCCGCCCCCACGCGCAAGCTCCGCCGCCCGTTAACCGCCCACCCCTCTATCATGGACCTGTCATTCTTATCCAGCTCCGCTCCCCCGTTCCCAAGCCTCCACCCCACCTTCCGCCGCTGCCGCTGCCGCCGGTCAGCGGCGCCGCAGCTGCTCGACTTCCCGGCGGCTCCGGCACGACGCCGGCAGGTTTAAAATAAACCAGTACTTGTACATACACATACCACGCAAAGTACTACGGGCAGTGGATCCATGTCGCCAAGTACCAGCAGCACGCAACGCCGCCGTCGCGGGGGACTTGTCGTGCGAAGTGCCTGGTCCTTTGGCCCTCCTTGGGCGCTGGTATGACGCCTTTCGTGTTGCGACGCTCCCGCAGAACTGGACTTGGTGAACTGCCAGAATGAGCAGCTGCCCGGAGTGGCCGCTGGATGGTTCTACATGGAGTGCTTCACGCTTCACGACGACGGCGAGCGGGTGAATTCCCCCCCCCCCCCCCCCCCCCCACGGTCTTGCCCCCTTACAAGTTGAACTTTAAATCAGTTCGCTAGTTGTGTGAATCTTCTTCCACTGTCTGTCTATCTCCATAGCGCCCCCCTCCACCACACCCCTTCGCCTTCAATTGGAGTCACCGCGTAGGAGCGCCAGGCATGAGTACCTCTCTCTCAGTGAGCTTGCCTGGGACGCCCTTTCATGGGTGAGCTTGGTCCCAAGTGCTGAGGCCTGGGCTGCTCTTCAATTTATTCGTGTCAGGTGGATGACTTTGACAGCGCCAACAAACTGTGCACCCGCATCCGGGAAAACCTGTCCGCCCGCCTGTCCTCCAACCGCCGGCGAAACCACAACAAACAGCACACCAAGCGGACAAACTCGGGCATGAGGCGCTCGGCAGGCTCCGGGGAGGCGCCCAACCTGGCGCGCAAGTCTGCTCCTCCAGACCACCAGCGGACGCCGTCTCTGGAGGAGGAGGCGGTGCGGATAGTCCAGAGAATCAACTCCAACGCCTCGGAGGGTGGCGCGGAGGCGCTGCGAGTGCTGTCATCCGCGATGGCGTTGACCTTGCCCTCTGCCGCGCCGTCCGTGAATGGCGGCCGTCGCCCTTCCACGGACAACGGGAAGAACGGCAGCGGTAACTCCACCCCGCCAGACGGCATCGCCACCCCGGGGCCCAGCCGCAACCCCAGCAGTGGCTCCATCGGCGGGTCCGTCATTTCCACCAACTCCATGGGCTCCACCTATGAGGGGGCGAAGCTTGCCGGAGGCGCACCCTCTGCCTGTGCCGGTGCCGGCGCCGCCGGCACCGCCCTCCACGCCAGCAGGCGCCGGCGCGGGCACCATGGGACGCAGCCGCTCCGCCCTGAGCGAGATGGTCCGGGGCGAGCTGGACATGGAGGGCCAGGCAGGGGAAGCGGATGCGGACGAGCTGGAGTACCATAACTACCGGGACACGCTTGTCATTCACTGCATGTCCGGGCCGCTGTCGGTGGTGAAGGCGCAGTGCCTGGTGACGCTGGCGCTGAAGATGATGCAGGAGTGCAAGAAGACGTGCCTGGTGGTGAACAACGGGCTGGGCGAGGAGCCGGGAATCGTGACCAAGCGCGACTTCCTCAAGGCCATGAAGCGGCAAAGCATGCGCGGGGTGCCGGTGGGGCGCCTGCAGTCGCGTCCCATCCATTCCATCGGCGTGGGCGAGCGGGTCAGGGATGCCGCCAAGCTGATGAACAGGCTGAAGGTACAAAATGCCCCCCCCCCCCCCCCCCCCCCCCCCCCCCCTCCACTTGGATCCCGCTCACGCTGCCACCAATCAGGCAGATTCACTGGCCCGCATGCCCGCCTTGCGCTGAGGCATCGACATGCTGCTTGCTGGTGGCTGCTCCTAGCCCAGCACTTGATTTTGGTTACCAAAAAGGTTTGTGTGCGGGTGTGGGTACATTATTGTGCATACATTATTGCATGTTGGCATAATCAGTAAAGAAATTCCGCTACTGTGCTCATTGCCCGCCTTGACAAGGCAACTTCCATGAGTTGTTGTCCTCTGGGTTTGGTATCCCGCGTTGCTATTTGGGTGCGGGTGCAAATTGGCCACATTAACTCTCCAGTGATTGTCGAGGGTTTGCGGGTCCCCGAGAAGCTAAAGCGCCTGTTGGCTGTATGGCAAAAGTGTCGCTCAAGGGTCGAGAGGACCCCTGGCCTGACCGCGGGGTTATGCCTACGCCCGGCACTGAGCCGCCATGCTGTCCCCGCTTCAGATCCGGCGGCTGCTGGTGCACGACGCGAGCTCCCAGCCCACCGCCGACAAGACGCTGGCGTACGTCGGCGAGGTGACGGAGGACACGCTGATGGACCTCAGCGTCTCCAACTCGGAGCACGACAGCCACGACACGCCGACGGGGTCGTCCGAGGTGGAGCGCGTGCCGCAGGCGAGCGCGCTGCTGGGGCCGGTGGTCCCCGTGCCCATCGTGCACTACGAGGACCGCTGGGAGATCAAGTTTCAGGACCTGCAGCTGCTATCGCGCATCGGGCAGGGCTCCTTTGGCGAGGTGTGGCAGGGCCGGTGGCGCAGCACGGACGTGGCGGTCAAGCGGGTGTGGGGACTCCACGGCAGCTTTGAGGAGGCGGCGCATGCGGCCACCGAGTTTGAGCGCGAGATCACGATGCTGTCGCAGCTGCGCCACCCCAACGTGGTGCGCCACCCGCGCTCAACAAATCCCCTTTTTTTTGTTTTGGGGGGGAGGGGGGGGGGGGGGGGTGAGTAATGGGGTGGCAGGTGTCTGGTGGCTGCCACAGCCAGTACAGCTCGCAACGGTCCCGCTCGATGTTTGACCACCTGGAGAGGGGGGCAAGGCGTAACTGTGCCATCCTGGCTAGCAGGTGGGGGCATGTTGCACAGTCGTGTGGAGGGGCCGCCCCCGCACCCGCAGTAGCGTTCACTGCGTGTTTATCGCGGCGATGATGCCGCGCTCGGCGCGGCGTAAAAAGGAGCCCTGCCTGGATTCAGAACCCATCACACTTTCAGGGGACTCAACACCACTATCCGCACCATCTGTCCCCTTTAATTTTGGAAAGGGAGGGGGCGGGGGGGGGCTCAGCCAGGCCAGGTGCTGTGCCTCGTGTAAGTGCCATGTCGTGGGGTTGGCGCCCGCTTTATTGTTTGCCGGCGTGTATTCTATGGTGCTTCGTGCCACAAGTTCCGTGTGATTGCACATGCGAGTGCATACGAGCAGGCTACCTATACGCACGCCGCTTTGGTCCAAGATAACTGCCATAGGGTTTTTCTCCTCCCTCAAAGCCCTACCGCCCCAGCTGGCACGGACTGCGGCACAGTTGCGGCGCTGATGGTCTGATGACTGTCGGACAGCAGTTTTTATACAGCACCCGCATCCCTCCCCGCCCGCCCATGCTGCCCTGGACCCCCGGTGTGGCGGACCCGGTGGGGATCCTGTCTCACTTTGGACGCCCGACCGGGTGTGTGGCGCTGTGTGCGATGCAGGTGATGTTCCTGGGGGCGTGCCGGGTGCCGCCGGACATTGCGCTGGTGATGGAGTACTGCCCCCGCGGCACTCTGCACCGCCTGCTCCACCGCTCAAGCGTGCCGCTGCCGCTGCCAATGCGCATCAAGATGGCCATGCACGTGGCGCGCGGCATGCTGGCGCTGCACACCTCCCTCCCGCGCATCATCCACCGCGACCTCAAGTCTGCCAACCTGCTGGTGGGCGCCTCGTTCGAGATCAAGGTGTGCGACTTTGGGCTCAGCCGCACCATGGCGCACTGCGCCGCCAACTGCTCCAACCGCTCGCAGAGCTCCTTTTGGCACCGTGGAGTATGCCGCGCCAGAGGTGCGCCCCCATGTGCCCCAAGTGCCCATGCCTGGCTCGCGCTGCTGCTTCAGCACGGCGTTTGTTTTCACACCCCGCAGCTGCAGCCCCCGGGCAGGCTCCTGATGATCCAAAGTCGAGCATCTTCCAGCGACTGGGATCGAAGTCTTCCCGCTGAATCCCCCGCCGCCGCCGCTGCTGCTGCTGCTGCTGCTGGGTGCCGGCAGGTGCTGCGCGGGGAGCCGTATTCGGAGAAGTGCGACGTATGGTCCTTTGGGGTGGTGCTCTGGGAGCTCCTCATGCGCAAGCGGCCCTACTACGAGGTCACGCACTCGGTCTCCATCATTGCCGGCGTCTCGCTGGGCAAGCTGGGCCTGTCGGCCATCCCGCCGGACGTGGCCGACCCCGGCCTCGCGGCGCTGGTGGGCATTTGCTGCTCCCAGGTGTGACGCGCCACCCCCTGCCCTATCCCCTCCTCCCTCTCGCCCTGGGTCTTACCAAAGGCATCACTCTGTCCAGGCCCTGTCCCCTTGTATTGCCTCCCCCCAATAAGTCCCCCCCATGGACCCCTCCCTTCTGCACAGTAATGGCCGTTGGGCATGGCGTTGTCCAGCTTGGACTCGCTGAGGGGGGTCATGGGGCATATGAGTCTACAGTGGATTTCACCCTATGCCGTGTGCCCCTTCCTGAAGGACAGATTTTGCCCATCCCGACAGCGGTTGCTGAGCTGCGCGCGCATGCGTGTGTGTCATTGCCTCTCGCAGCACCCGGCTGGGCGCCCCTCGTTTGTGGAGATCATTCAGTATCTGGAGGACGAGGTGTCCCGCATGAAGGGTGGAGGCAGCACCGGCTCGGCCAACCTGCCTGCCCGGTCCATTTCTGCCAGCAGCGACCGGTCGACCGCTGAGGCAGCAACTCTCACCAAGTCGGAGGACGGCCCCTCGCCCGCGCTGGCTCACCAGGGCTCCCTGCCACTCGGGCAGGAGGCAGCTGCAGATGCTGCCGTGGCGAAGCGGCGCGGCAGTGCGCCCGAGCAGACAGTCGCTCTGCTGGGCGACAGCGACCGGACCGGCAGCCGGTCCCATGACCTCTCACATGCCAGTGGAGACCTGGCGGGCGCCGGGCCGTCGCCGCTGCAGAACAAGGGGGAGCCGCCAATGCAAGCAGACAACGGGAAGTCACCATTTGAGGACGATGCGGACGAGGACAAGTCGCCATTTGAGGCCGAGGCGGACGAGGGGAAGTCGCCATTCGAGGCCGAGGCGGACGAGGAAAAGTCGCCATTCGAGGCCGAGGCGGACGAGGGGAAGTCGCCATTCGAGGCCGAGGCGGACGAGGGCAACTCTCCCTTCGAGGCCGAGGCAGAGTCTGACTGGGGCAAGTCCCCTTTCGAGGCCGAGGCAGAGGAGGGCTGAGCGCCCTTTTTCCAATCTGTGCAAGTCCGACGCCTCGCTCTCGTGGCTTTTTGTACGGCAGGTCTGTGCTTGCTCCACACTCCCCGAGTGGGGTCTTTCTTAGTGACCGCCAGGCCGGGTGAGCAGCCGCCCCGAGATAGTCGCTGGGTTACAGTTCCCGAGCGGGTTGGGGTCCAGCTCCTCTGTGACCCCGCCTAGCTAGCGTGTACCCTGCGCACCATCACGTGTGCCGCTTGCCACGCGAATTTTAGTTATGTACTAGGGCCGGAGCAGATGTGCTGTTCTACGGGCGGTGCCAGGTCGTGGCCCGCCGAGCCTCGGCTCGCGCAATGGCAGCCCAGGCTCCCCTCTCCCCAACCACCATGGCAAGATGCTGCCTGAAGCCCTTGGGCGGAGAAAGCTGTGCGCGCGGGAGATAGGCGCGCTCTGTAATTAATAGCAGCCTGGATTCGGGACGTAGCAACAAAGGTGCAGCTGCAGGAGGAAAGCAGGTTGCTGCCGGGAGCTCCTCGTGCATCGGCGTTCTTTCGTCCGACGACAAACTGCCATGCAGCAGTATCTTCATGACACCCTTCAATGAACACCTATAGGTGTGCTGAGCTGCCATGCAGCCGCGCCTGCGGGCAGATATCGTAGCCGTATGCATTGAACAAGCACACGGCGGCAGGTGGCAAACACTGACGGCTGACTCTGGGAATAAACCCATCAAAGACTTCTCGGCCACATCTTTCCTCACATAGCAACTCCTAGACCTCCCCCGACCAGGAGGACCTCGGACCGCCGCCACTGGCCCCCTTATCCACACCCTGAGTCGGCGACGCAGAGGGCGAGTCCGGCGGCAGTCTCATCCGAGTCCCGGTCCGCACGCCGGAATATGTCTTACCCCGCGCCAAGCAACCACAACACCGCAAGCAAGACAAGCTGCGAGCGGTGAACCCGGTCGGGAGCAGGTCCATGGAGGCCTCGGACTTCGCCGGGGCAGAGATCTTCCAAATTATGAAAAGAAATTCTGCACCGACCACAATGTGGAGCGGGTTTGCGACTCGGTACACACGGCATGCGAACCGCCCGCGCAGGCCCTGCGCGAACAGTGGCCGGGATGCGCTGTCCATATCATGCCAATCTTTGTGAGCCGCACGGGCACCCCGCACATATCTACCATCAAGGGCCGGAGACAGCTCATGCGCCCCACCTGCTCCGACCCGCCCGAGCAAACCCCGGTAGAGGTCACTGCGCGCCATGCTCAAGTGCATACATATTTACGCGGTACACATATTAATGCTCAAGTATTCAATTCCAAGCACCGCTTGCACACCGGAGGCACGCGCGGCAAGCACAGTCATACGCGCCAACAAACGCATAGCGCCGGGGTGACGAAACAACATACGCTCGCCGGACGACAACACCTTTCCCCCACCGCCCGGGAGGCTAGGGGCGGGGTGGGGGCAGGGGGGGAGGGCGAGGAGTGACGACACCACTCTCTCATGGATCCAGGAACTTTGCTTTCAGAGCGCGGCAAGACAACTGGCATGTTCAGCACCAAAGACCAAGCATTGAACACAGTTACATTGAAATTTGAAATGGACGAATAACAAGCACATCACAAATAGCAGAACAGAAATTACTCTCGTCATACCAATACCTGTGCTCATGTCGGGACGATCTACGATCATGTCCCCGCCAACCTCCCCGCCAATCGCTGCACATTTATTTCATACATAATTATAGAATACTAACTAACGTACCGCGAGATGTAAATGTCGCTGTTTCCCCGATGATTTGACACCCGCTTGGTGCGCCGTGACATCACATTAAATCTTGCCGGCCTTGACCGATTTAATAGATAGTTAAACGATTTTCATTAATACGGTAAACGATTTATATATTAATCATTTCATTACTACTTGTTGCTGATTTAGTAATATCTGTAGTAGTATTAGCTGCAACGTGCGCTTCTGCGCAGTGCACAGTAGCCCCCACCGCTTGGGCCCACCCCCCCGCATGCACCCAAAGTGATCTAACCTTCTCCATGATGGATTGCCCGTCGTCTGGAAACATGTGACATCAAATTGCAGCTCCTCCGAGCCCTACTAGGATGCGCCGTGCCAGTGTGCGCCAATGCGTGCCAATGACACAGCAGCCATTCCTTTTGCCGCCTGCCCAAATTGAATGTCTACATGCAATAAAGCAAGCTCGTGTGTTGCGTAGACGATACAAGACACATACACGTGTTTCCTGAGCAGTTTGTGACTGCGATACGATGCTATGCGATGTGTCTCCTGTTGCGTCGGTAACTTGACATTATCGAGTAAGTACGGCTTAGGTACATACATTAAGCTTGAACTTGTTTAATCAATGAATTGCTTGCTGAGCAAAGTATTTCCGCACATCGTCTTCTTCCCGAGAGGAACCGCCTATATAATTGTAGCAAACGTGTTCTTGCCTTGTCCTAGCAAACCTTTCCTACCGCATTTCCAATATCATGTATGCCTATTCGAATAACGTGACACTGCGGGAGGGGGGCACAGTACTAGGATACTATTGCAGGAGCGCTATTGGGTGATGAGGTGAGCAACGGTAAAAGTGGTTCTCCACGCCGTTCCAATCTGCTATAGAAGCAACACTTTGACTCCGTCATCCGCGGGCTTGTCACTTGCTGGGCGGCCGGGCCGGCGCCTTGAGCATCTTCTGCAGGCTCTTCAGCGCCATCAGCTTGTACTCGTATTTTGTGCACAGCCCCTCCATGGGCAGGTTGTGCACAAATGCCTCCACGCGCGCGCCCTCGCACTCCTCACACGAGTACGCGCCGTCCGTCTCGGTGTGCTCCAGGCACGACAGGCAGTAGGTGTGCCCGCATGGCACGCAAGACACTGGCCGGCGAAAAATCTCCAGGCTGGCAGGATAGGACACATCACACGCGTGCGTCAGTGCGGGGTTGCGCTATTTTGTGGAATAGTTTATAGCAGACGACGTTTTTTATGAATTTGACCGTGTGGTTTATATATGATAGTGTGTAATAGACATACCATCCGTCTCAGGCCCGGGGGTCTTAAGACTACATTTCGAGAATCGAAACCCTCTGCAATTGGTTTTGGAGAAGCTGCCCGTGCGGCTTAGGCAGCGCTTAGTACTGCTGCAACAATTCAGCAGCACACGCATACATCGCCATCTGATGATTACATTTAGTCGCTATAGCGCGCTGCCGCTGTAGACTATACCGGTACTGGTACAGTAGTGCTCATCCAAATTAACCACAAAGATTCGCCGGATACGTATTGGAATTCAGATGGTGCCGGTATACGACGGCAGACCGTAGCGACAATAAAAAGTCGGGCTCATTACCTGTACCCGCGTGTCCTACCTATGACGCATGGGGTGGCGGGGGGGGCGACTGCTTGATGCGGACCGTCACGGGAATAATACTTGGAGGTACTACCGGAGGGTTTACCGCGGGTTGTTAAAACCCTGCCTTTCGGCGGCTACGTAACTGAGGCTACCGGGGTAATTAATACGAGATATACTAGGTCGAACAGTAGTACATCAGTGATAGAATAGCTTATCGTAAATATTATTTCGTTAATGATGCAGCATCGCTTTTAGCAATATCATGCAAGTAATAGTAACACTGCTGTTGCGGATTGATTTGGGAATCGCTGCGCCGGAAGGGGGGGGGGGGGGGGGGAGGGGGAAGGGTCAACTCCTACTGCACATTGATGCCGTCATGCGTACTGTCAGCGGTGCATATTGAAGTCATGCCTGGGACCGAATGATTGGTATCATGTCAACCAGGCACAGGTTGTGTTGCCGCCAGCACATGTACGCCTGACGACGGCAGTAGCAGTGTTCCCCCAACCCCGGCGTGCCCCACTGGAGTCCAGTCAGGTGGGCGGCAAGCAATATGCCAGTTTCATATAGCCAGCAGTTCATTGATACGCGCTTTAAATATCTGCGGTTATTGCGCAGCTTGAGTGATATCGGAATGCCTGGTGTCGCCCGGTCTGCATGGGGCATGACAGAGCCGCCAATGATGCCGTAATTAGAGGGCGCGTTCCGCTAAAATCCATCCGATGGAAATGTGTATTGGTATAACGCGCTGGACGCGGTGAATCAAGCTATACAAGGGGGCGTCGCGGACCAAAGGCACCCCCCTCCTGTGCCCTACTGCTGAGCATGATAGCCGGAATATGGGAAAATCACTGTGCGGGTGGGGTGCAGCAGCACGGTATCACATGATAGATAAGTCTTATCCTAAAGACATTTACAACTACTTACGTCATCAAAGGACACATGGCAGCAGGCAACGCGGCGCCTGTACATCGCACCAGAAAGGGTGCGGCCGAGAAAATGCCACAAACTCTGGCCGGCCCGTACGCCACAAACACCGCCCGGTTCACTACATTGTGGCAGGTGGCACGGCCTAACGCGCAGCGCCCCGCAGCCCCACTACTCCACATACGGCAGGCGCGCCGCAGAAGGCGCGACAGGTGGTCGCGGCGGTGCGCGGACGGCAGGCGCATGCGCACAAGGGTCAGGGGCAGGGACAGAGGGGCGGCGCACCATCTGATGCAGGTGTAGAAGCTCTCCTGCGACGACTCCGCGTGCGCCAGCTTGGCCACCGTGTTGCGCAGCTCCTTCTCCGCCTCCTCGTGGCCAGGGCCCTGCTTACGCGCAGAGGGAGGGAGCAATCGTCAGCACCCCAAGTTCCCAGTGGCCCTGCGCATGTACTTTGAATGCGGTTAGTGTGCGACAAGCAGGCGGGGCAGAGGGATGCGATCCTTGAATACAGTGCCCATACTCGTCTTACAGGTAATAAACATCCGTCAGCGCGATGGTTTAATGTATCAGTGAGATGCTCCGTCTCTGAGCCGTCACTTCGCGTTGCTGGCAGATTTAGTTGATGCACATGATGCCTACTTAGTCGCATGATATGTAGGGTATTTTATTGCGCTGCTGCAGGAAATGCCGAGAACAACAGCAGAGCAGAGCCAACATTCGCCAGCGCAGGAGCACTGTGATGAACACAATACACTAAACAATACACTGTATTCATCGTTAGGACGGTGGACTCAATCCCACGAGACAGTACAGTGTAAGTAATCAGGTGTCCCTGAATGTGGTTTCGGAGCCACACGCACCAGCACCCCCTCGGTCGCACCGCGCTTGGTGTTTACAAGCTCCTGCACCGCCTCCGCCACGTAGGAGAAGCGCAGGCGGAGCGCCGCCAGCCGGTGGTCGAGCGGGCGCCCCGCAGCGGGGGCGCCCTCCTCCCCTCCTGCCTCCCCCTCCCCCTCCTTGGCGGCAGCAGCCACCACCGGCACATCCATTGCCACCAGGTGACGCCCCACTGCCTCCACATCACCTGCAGCACCAATTCAAAACGAATCATGTGGTTAGACAAACCAGAAAAGCCGCAGGATGATGAACAGGAGGTTGCGATTTGCGACTTGCTTTTAGGGTTAAGAATTTCGTACCCTGGGTTTCTTTCATGCTGTTTTTAAATGCTGTTTCTATCAGGGCGGTGTAAGTATTTAAAAACTTAAGAGCTTTAAATCCAAAAGTCCTTATTCTGCAAACTGTCTAGGGGTCACCCTCGAAAGGGGACCCTCAAGATGTTCAACAAGAGGCTCTGATGTTGCAATATGTGCTTGTAGGGCTTATGATTTAGTACCGAGGGTGTATTTCATGCTGTTTCAATTATGTGTCCACACTAGGGCGGTTTAAGGATTTGAATTCAAAAATCCTCGATATCGTGCGAACAGCTATAGAGTAGTCACGGATATTAACTGTCAGTGGTAGGTGCACTGCTGCCACCATCCACAAGTGGTAGCCCGCTTGTCTCAACACACGGCACCGCACCTGAGATTTCCGACACAGTTTGTACGCAGGCCGCGATCATCTTCTCCAGGGCGTCCTCGCGCTGCGTGAATGCCTCCAGCTTGGCGCGCAGCTCCGCCTGCAGGCTTGCTTGCTTATGTGGGAAGGGGGCCGGGCGGCGTGGTGGAAACAATAGTCAGCCAACTTGCGGGAAAAGCGGCAATGTGTCGATCACGAGATGCTCGGCACGGAGACACTGCGTAATGGCCGATTTGCTATGCTTGTCTTAATGATGTGACGCTGCCGTATATTGCCTTATTGCGCACAATATAATGACGAGAAATGTACTGATATTTCGTGGGAGACATTCAGCTTTAATGACTACTTCATCGTGAGCGTTGCGCTCGTTTTCCTCCGTTGCTTGCCGACTGGGTTCGCAATGACACCATTCCGTTAGGAGGACAGATACGAGTTATCCCTAATCACTTCCCAGCTAGCTTGGGAAAAGGACAGCCATGAAATGTTCAAGACGCACGAGTCTGAGAGGCCTGAAACCATGGGGGAAGGGCGGTCCTGTCGCATCAGGATGTGTTCTAGCTTTGGAAGTGAGGGCACCGGCAGTCAAACCACAGAGCGACTATCGTAATGATCCGAGCGGAGAAAGACCTAAATGTATCGAGAATGACAACACTTAGAGGTAGACAAACATGACGACTGGGGCGATTGGGCCTGGGCCTGTGTATGTGTGTGTGTGTGTGTGTGTGTGTGTGTGTGTGTGTGTGTGTGTGTGTGTACCGTGGGATGGAGGAGGAGACACGGGATGGGGGGTGCAGGGGGTCGGACCTGCGCGCCAGCTTGCAACTCCGCGGAGGTGGCGGCCTGCCGAAAGGCGTTGATCATGTCCTGCACCGCCTCCGCAACGTGCGCATGGTGCGTGCGGCAGTGGTTGAGCAGCTTGCGCAGCAGCGGGCCGCCGCGGTCGCCCTCTGCAAAGTGCGCCGGCAGGTCATGCGACACTTGCGTGATGCCCATTGCCACAAGATGCTTGTCCACGGCCTGGACGTCCCCTGTGGCGGAGCGCATCAACGAAGGGGGAGGGGAAAGGGGGAGGGGCATTCAGAAATGAAACCACCACAACACCGGAGCACTTCCTCAACAATGTCGACACCACAGAGCGGCGCATTTGGGTCCCCAATAGCACCAAAGCTGCACGCCAACACCCCACAATTTTGGCGCCGCTGTCCCCACAGCCAGAGCGGCAAGACATTTTCGGCGCAGCGCAGTTCCAGGCCGTGGTCGATGACACGGCGCTCCGCAGATAAGAGCGGCCAACTGGCAGGGAAAACGCGCTGCGTACGAGAACGGTGTACGCTACGAGCGAAAGGCAACACCACAATACAGCATCCCGCTCCCCAATCCTCATCCCCAACTGTGAGTAGCCCAATAGCAGCCACGGAAGATCAAAGCCCGCTTGGATGTAGTCGTGGTCCCGGGGGGGGGGGGGGGGGGGGGGGGGCTACGGTGAGCGCTGCTATTATGGAGGGTTGGCGCTGCGTGCAACTTTTCCCGCCCTATGGCTGTCCGACATACCGGTGCCGACGCAGTGAGAGTAACACTGCGCAGAGGAACCCGCCCGAGGTAAAATGCAGACGAAATTATTTTAGCAAAACCATAGGGAATGTTCTTATCGTAGGTCGCATGCAAGCACGCTTTCAGGTTTATAATCACGGCGCTTATAGGTGCGCCAGCACCCGTGGCCCATCGCTCTCCTACATATAAACGCAGCCGTGGTGAGCGGGCCCGCCTTGCCTGCCAGCTGCAGCGCCACGTCAAACCCGTCCGACAGAGCGCGCTCCAGCATGTGCGCCGCTTGCTGCTGGCTGTCCAGCGCCGACTGCATTTCCGTCGTCAGCACCGCGCGCTGTTTGGGCATCAAAGGCGGCCGGCATTCCATGTCAGCCACTGAATGTCGGCATGTGGCGGTGAGAATCTCCTCTCCATACTTTAGGGCTGATAAATGCGACAATGTAAAATCACATTTGGAAATCAGGTGTGTGTGTAGGGGGGGGGGGGGGGGGGGGAGTGATGCCTGTGAGGCGAGCTCCTCCGCCGCGCGGGCCTGGTGTGCCCGGTGCTCCTCATGCAGAGCCGCCAGCTTTGTGCGCAGCATCTCGCTCTGACCACATGGGATGCGGCAGCGCAACACACATGTTCCGGCTCATGCCACCAGTATGCGCAGGCTCACCGCGGGACACGGCCTGCTGGAGGGCTTCCATTGTGCCATGTACAGGAATAAATAAGATTCCTAGCAGGAACAGCAGTGATATAAAGCGACAAGCGGTATCATTCCAAATGTTTCTTAATTTGGATACAAATTGTAAGGATGGATGATCATATCCTGTAAAGTATTACTCTGTTGCCATATACCTATCACGCCGATTTATTGCAGAATCCCTGCGGCGCAGCAGAAACATGGGGGGGGGGAGGGGGGGGGGAATACCTCTTGCTGCGCGGCGGCGACAGTGGATGCCCGTTCTGCATCGCTGCACTCTCGCAGCCGCTGCATCTCCTCCTCCACGCGCCCCAGCTTTGTCGTGAGGCCGCCCTGCGCCTCAGCCAGCTCGCGCTCGAAAAGTTCCCGCAAGTGCGCCATCTGTCGACCGCTCTCCTCTTCGGCAGCCTCCTTGGCCTGTCGCACGACGGAAAGCGTCGAGAGCACAGCGTCGTCGTCACGACATATCCCCGAGTCTTGTGCCCCTCGAAGAGTTTACGTGCCGAAGAAAAAGGATTACGCCCGGGCGGATTGCACCGTCCGTAGTTCCCACGACCCACCATCGTTTTTAGTTAATATCTACCCAAGCCATCACGGCCGGCCACGCAAGCGACTTGGAGTGCCGAGCAGAGTGGTAACAGTTGTCTGGATCGACAAGCGGCGCTTCTGACGGGTTGGAGTGTTGGACGAGTCGTCGACGGCAATACCAGTCGTCGGACTACCAAATCGGTTTCCGACAAGTCGTTGACAAAATGTCAAAATCGCTCGACAACTCTAGGGACAGAAAAAAAGCCATCGACAGCAGCGACATGTCGATGGCTTTTTGGTGTTTTGCCCTCCCCCCCCCCCCCCCCCCCCCCCTCAGTGGCAATTTTGCGGTTGCGCACGCTCACCGTTGCCGTGTGCCTGTGGGCGATTCGCTCGGCCGCCAGCTCATCGTCCGCCCGCCTTAGCCGCGACTCAAGCGAGCTGCGGTCCGCGGCGCCCGTCGACTCGACCGTCAGAAAGCTGCCGGATGAGCACCTCGCTCATGAGCGTCACCTGCTCGCCCAGCTGCACAAGCCGCCCCTCCGCGCCGCCGAGCTCCGCCTCCCACGCACTGACCGCACTGCTGGCCGCCGGCAGCACGTCCTCCAGGGCCGTGGTCGCCTGTTTCAAGCCCTTCAGCAGCTGCCCGCTCGTCCGCTGCGCCGACTCTTCCAGCGTCGCCAGCCGGTGGCTGAGCTCCCGCAGCCTCTGCTCGTGCTGCCACCTGACGCCGGTTCGCACATACGATGAGTACTTGCTTCTTATCGTCGCCAGTGGGCGGCAGGGCGGAGCAAAAACCTCCATCTGGCGCGCGGTCGTGTCTTTTCAAATCGCTCCGAAACCAGCGTCCTTCGACCGGCTGTCACTCGACAATAATGAAAACGACGATATGTGTGCGGCGTGTCGCTCCGAAGCCAATCAATTGCATTCTTGTTGCGCTCCGAAACCAGTTTTCATTCGCCCGCAGGCGATGTAAAGCAACCAAGTCGCTCCGAAACCATCGCGTCGCGTCGCGCTGGTTTCGATTTGATATAAGGCGCTCACTGGTTCTGGCAGCGCTGCGAAACCTCAATCGGAGCGTTCGCGACTGTCCAATCGCCAGAGCGCACGCCCACCCTACGGGTTCACTGGCTGATACCCTTAGTGGCTCCGACATGTAACTTGAAGCAGCACGCATGATAAACCTCACGCGTGACGAGCGCCGTCAGGAGCTCACAGCAGCGGCGGTGTGTGGGGCGCATGATGCTGCTTTCAGACCAGAAGAAAACGCCCCCGTCCGCTCCACTTGGAGGATGCCGGCAAAAAAGTGCTTCTATCCGCATATGGCAGCGATTGCTGGCTATGACTGGAAGCGCCAAGCCAGCAGCATTCTTGACCGGTTGTGCTGCAGAACTACAGTATTTCCGTGAGAGGGTATACATGAGAACGAGCAAGTGCGGAAGACGAGTCTTTGCGGCGGGGGCACGGAGAGGCGCGACAAAGTGGAGTGTGGCATGGCGCGATGGAAGGACATTCCTCGGCGGGACGAAGCAGGGCGGCACAGCGCAAAGCAGCAGAGCGAAGGCGGAATGATCTGAAGCGCGCTCAGAGGACAGAAGTCGAGCGCACGTCAAAGGAAGGGAAGTCTCATCAATAAGTGCGAATAGGTGTCTGATCCGGTACACCGGACTGATAGCTGGCAAGGACTGGTGAGCTCCAGCGAGGACGTGCGCCCCCGACGCCGCACCTTTCGGTCTCCTTGACTGAGCGCTCCTCCACCAGGCGCTGCTCCGTGCGCCCCAGCCGCCTCTCCGCATCTTCCGCCGCCTCGCGCAATTGCCTCGTCCGCCATCTCCGCTTCCGCAAGCCTGGCCGCCTCGCTGTCTGCGTTTAGAAGCACACATATGGCTGTCACACACGGTGAGAGCAGAGCCTGCTTTCCCAGGCTCGATGGCCTCTCAGCATGAAGTCTTGGAAGGGAGCGCACCGGGATCGGGGGGGAGGGGGGGGGGGGGGGGGTTGACAGCGTACCCGCCAGGCTGGCCTTTGTGCTCGCGAGCTCAGCAGACATGGCGTCCAGCGCGCCGCCCACCTCCGCCTTGCGGCTCAGCAGCGCGCCGTACTGCGCCTCGCGCTCCCCAAGCCGCGCCTGCAGCTCCGCCTGCCGCGCCGCCGCCGCCTCCGCCGCCGTGGCCGCCGCGCCCTCCTGCGCGCCGCCGCGCCGCCTCCGCAGCCGCCAGCGCCTCGCCGCTCTCGCGCAGCCCCGCCTCTGCCGCCTCCCGCCCGCGCGCCTCGTTGGCGAGCCGCGTCTCCAGCAGCTGCACCTGAGCTACCGCCGCCGCCCAGCGCACGTCCGATGCTTTGGCCGCCGCCTGCCCCTCCTCCAGCTGTCCCCGCAGCCGCCTACAAGCGCCGACATACACGCGCATGCAGGTTAACCCCTTCCTCGCGTAGCCCAAACAGCGAGGCGAGTGCAGCAACACTGTGCGCATATTTGATACCGCCCCAGTTCGATGGCTCCGGCATACGCATGCCGCGGATGCATCGCTCTGCTGGAGTGTCAGTTCTGCTGGAGCGTGATGCAAGTACGTTGATAGATCCAGCTACCAGACATATTTGGAAAGGCAGTGCAGTCTGGGACGGGGAGGCTCCCATCGGGAAGAAGCGAGCAAAGAGCAGAAGGCGGGGGGTTAGGGGGTGTAAGGGGGGGGGGGGGGGGGAGGTCGGCATGCCTGTTGGCGTCCTCTGCCTCGCCCGCCATGCGCTCATGCTGCTTTGCGGCCCTTCGCAGCGCCTGTAGGGCAAGAGCCGACGGCGCGGCTTCAGTCTCTGCTGCCACCCCCTACACCCCCCCTCCCCACACCCCCCTCCCCCCCCTAACCTCTCCCCATGCTCAGCCCCCTGAGGATTACCAGCGGGCGGGCCGGTCCTTCCCCGTCCACATCGCCCTGACCCGCCCCCCTCACCACAAGCGTCTTCTGCGTCTCGAGCAGCTCATGCTGCAGCTGTTTCATGCCGTCCTGCCGGGCGCGGACCTCGCTCTCCAGCGCCTGCTTTTGGCTGCGTTGTACGCGGGGCATCGCGTCAGGCTCAACGCTGTGTGTGTCTGTGTCTGTGTGTGTGAAGGGGGGGGGGGGGGAGGGCATGGGGTGGACCGAAGCATGGTTAGCAGAGGTGAGCGACAGTGGGCGCGGCCATGCCTGCGAAGGTCCTCCGCGTAGGAGCTGTCCGCGCTCTTCTGGTCGCGTAGGCTGTCGGCGGCCATGTAGCTGCGCTGCACCTCGCCCTCCAGCCGCCGCCGGTCCGCCTCCAGGCGGCCCACCTGTGCCTCCATGCTGCAGCCCGCCAGCCAGTCAGCCGACCATACGCACCAATGCCCCTCCCTCCCCCCCCCCCCCCCCCCCCCGCCTCCATCACTCCCTTTCCCCCCTTTGCACATCGGCGCTGCTCCTGGGCCGTCAGGCCGCCGGACAGGCGCGCGCCCACTCACTCCTTGAGCTTATCCTTGAGCGCCTTGGCGCGCTCATTGGCCACGGATGCGTTGAACTCTGCCTTGCTGAGCGCCGTCTGCAGGCCCGCCTGTCCCTGCATGCTCTTGGCCAGCTCCTAACATCCCACCCGCCACCACCAAGCAGGGCATCCGTTAGCAGCATGTGCATGGAGACGCCGCCCCGTACCGTGCGCGCAGCCAGGCACTGCACCAGCGCCCAACCCACCGAGTAGCGCGCCTCAGCGCTCGTGGCGCGCTGCAGTGCGTCATCCAGCCTGACGGATAAGTCTGCTTTCTCCGCAGCCACGACCTCCGCCTCGGTGCGCAGCTGCGGGCGGAGTCGGCAGCGGGAGGGGTGAGTTGCTCCCCGCTCTAATGCCGCGCTGACCTCGTGCATTCCGCGTGCCAACGTATCTGTTGCCGACCGAAGCTAGACGGGGCGCGCGGCTTTTGGTCGCCTTATCCCGCAGATGGATTGGCGGGGGTTTTCAGATGGCATTGGAGCACTAAAACGACACTCGTTTACCATGTACAAATAAGAAGAGCACTGAGTGAGTTGCTCAAGAAATGTACAAAACACCTGCCGAGGCAGAACAGTGCTTGTCGTAGTCTCCACTACTCGTGCAGTGCAACTACCCGTAAGCGCACAGCGTTATCATTATACCGTCGCAGCCACGTCGGGTCTCAGCGCACACACCAACTCGCTGCCCTCGTGGCGGATGAAGTGCGGGCAAAGGGAGAATGGGGAGAGCGGGGTGCCTCTCGCGGACCTCCTGTATCTCCTGCTGCTTGAACTGCAACAGCGACGACAGCCCCTCGTAGTTGCGCTGAATGCCGCGCAGCGCGAGGTCCTTTTCCGCCAGCGCCTCCTCCATCGTCGCTGCCATACCCATTTTTCCCGCACTGTCACGCGCCTGCTGTCGACGCGCCCCGCCCACCTGCAATGTTCCTGTGCGCCGTCTCCTCCGCGGTCGTCGGCACCCTCGGGGCGGCCCGCTGTTGCACTGTCGCAGCCTCCGCTGCCACGCCCCGCTGTTGCCTCCCTACAGTGGGGTGCCTCTGCCAGCTGGCTGCGGTTGTCGCGGACTAGCCGGAGGCCCCCTGCCGATACGCCATCGCCGTGCCGCTGGTGAGCGGGTGAGGTGAGCGGACAGACTGGCCGTTACTTCGATGGCGAGCAGCCCCACTAACCGCCACGACTACTACCGCCATGCCTGCATGGCTGGCTCGTCAAAATTCAGACCAGCCATACAGGCAGTAGGCGCGACGCCCCAGCGCGCACCGCCAACTGCTGCTGCTGCGCGAGAAAACAGGGTTGGGTGGTA
The DNA here is from genome assembly GCA_006384855.1 of Tetraselmis striata. Classification (NCBI taxonomy): domain Eukaryota; kingdom Viridiplantae; phylum Chlorophyta; class Chlorodendrophyceae; order Chlorodendrales; family Chlorodendraceae; genus Tetraselmis; species Tetraselmis striata. The sequence goes on from VCJN01000444.1 coordinate 59,933, forward strand.
AGACCTAAACCCCTAAATATGGAAAGCCCTAAACGTTCGATGTGTATTTTTCCAAAGTGTTGCTGGCGCCTCTACTGGTACGGATTATAACGGGTATCGCCTCCAGCGCAGCACGCCGCCAGAGGAGCGCGAGGGCACTTCGCCCACCGCGCAACTTCACCGCACACAGCAGCCCACAATTGTTCCCTTAGGAGTGCCGAGGTACGTAACTACTGCTCACTTCAACGCCGCGTCTTCGAACAGCGGGCAGCGCAGGCGACGCATATTGTTGGGTTCCTGCGAGGGGTTCAGCCTCGGCCGCGCCTCGCCGCGTTTCCGACGAGCGAGGGTGGCGGCGCGGCATGCCCGCCAACTCGGAGAATGGCGTGCACGGAAGCAGCCGCAGCAGCGCGCGCCTGCCTGCCGGTGGGTACTCGACGTTGCACCCCGCCGCGGACAGCAATGGCGATGAATCGGAGGGGCATTTCCCGCTCGGAATGGAGCCCGACGCGCCGAAGAATGCTTGGCAGGTGAGATGGCGACCGGCGCGGCGTTGGCGGCTGTCTGCCTGAGAAGTCGTTCGGCGCTGCCGAAGAGGCGCACTTGACGCGCGTCTGCCCGCCATGCCCGCGGCGGCTCCTGGCGGCAATGTGAGCGGTGCACTGCGAAACCCGAGCAGGAGACGAGGGCAGCGCCCCGAGCGCGCAGCCGCAGGTGGGCCACCGCCGCGTGGCAAAGGTACTGACCCCCCCCCCCCCCTCCTCGGCCACAACGCAGAGGTTCGCACATTCGGCGCTGATTGTCGTCGAGAACCCAGCCCCCGCGACGGTCTGCGCCATTCTGCTCTTCAACCAGTTTCTGTTCGCGACGATGCACAGTGCGCACTGCCGCACTCCCCCCCCCCCTCCCCACACCTGTTGCCATGCCTCAATTCGCCCGGTTGTCGCAATTGGGTGGGTGTTGCTGTACGACGGGTCTCACCGGGGATCATCTTCCTTAATCTGAGCGGCGCTCCCTGTGTTGCGACACAGATGTCAGCCACGCGGCACTGGAGCACATCCCCTTCCTGGCATTCGCCGCGTTCCGGATGCTGCTATCGCTTCCCTTCCTAGCGTTTGTGGCAGCCCAGGTGCGAACTGCCCCCCCCCCCCCTTCCTCCAAGCCTGCCGCACCTGATGCCGCAAAGCGCACTGCCCCGTAAGTCCAATGCTGCTGGCATGCCGCGCTGAGCAGCGCATCGACGCAGACGCTTGCACGTCTGTCAAGCTGACTGAGCCCCTCCCCCCCCCCCCCTCCTGTGCCTGGGCCCCATCTTTGCAGGAGCGGAAGCGGGTCCAGGCGAGCCAGGGCATAGACATCGAGATCAGCCCCAGGGTGGTGCTCTGGACCATGGGCTGCGGCTTCACGGGGGTCATGCTGTCCCAGACGCTGGTGCTTGCGGGCAACGATCTCGCGGGACCCTCCGTCACAGGTGTGAAGGCCATGCTTTGCACCTTGACCTGCACCTGCGCCCCTGCCTGGTCCGCCCCCAGGCTGCTGCCGGCGGTGGCCTCAGCCTGCGCCATTTGCTGCCCCGCGCAGCCATCACGCAGCCGGCCATCCCCGTGTACACCTCTGTCATCGCCGGGCTGATGAAGGTGGAGCGCTTCACCTGGCCAAAGGTGAGCCATGCCGAGCGGCGGAAGCTATAAACCCTAAATATATATGCACTTATATTTACATGTGTACACATATACATATTTATGTATATATGACTGTAGATATTTGTTTGTTTGTTTGTTTCATATTTATTCATGTACATATAATTTTTTCCTACATTTGTACATACATAGAATATATACACATATATCAATTTATCGAATTCCTAAGCGTGGCGGTAGAAATGACAGCCGACACCGTAAACACACTTTTGACTGGCGCAGATTTGTCGTTTTTGATTCTCCAGCACGTAAAGGGATAATGACAACTTATCAGCAATATATTAGAATAAAACGCCGAAGTCGGTGAGGCGCTTTATGATTTTGGGGGCCTTCCACCCCAATTAAGTGGCACATTGTGTTTCTTGGTGAATAACATCTTTTTCTGATTGTTCAATCATTCGAGCGCCTGTGTGCTGTCCGGCTGAGCCCCCCCCCCCCCCCCCCCCTTCTCCCCCGGTTCCCTCCGCGCAGATGCTCGGCGTCCTGCTGGCGGTGGGCGGCGCGCTGGTGCTGCTGCACGTGGAGCGGTGGGGCACCGCGGGCGCGTTCACGTCTGAGAAGTCGGTGGGCACGCTCATCCTGGTGGTGCAGACGCTGAGCTACTCCGTCTTCCTGGTGGGACCCCAACCCCCTGATGCCGCCATGTTACCGGGGCATGCGGCGCATCTGCCGACATTTCATTTGGCATTTGAGGATTTCGTGTAGCCATGATTTCATGATTTCATGAAGTTTTGAAAGTGGGGAACGTGGTAAACAAGGGCGTACAGGGCGGGCATACTCCAGACCTTCCTAGAGCGTCCCACCGCAGGGGAAATTTGCTTTTTTTACTACATGTGACATCCCGCAAGTACGAGTACGGGTACTCGTACGCATATAATCTAATCCGGTACGGGTACTCGCGTAGTACCGGGTATCGGCCGGTAGTCGCTGCCAGTTCTGCAAACAACGAGAAAGGGGAACGGGTTTCCGCACTTACGGACGTCGAAATTTCCTATTTTTAAGGAAAGATTTAATGGAAACTAATTTCCGATGTACTGAAAGACGCGGCGGATACAACTCAGTTTTGGCAAACCCTAAACCAATAATCACGTTTGGCCCGATTCGACCCTTGGTGAAGATCGCCGAATCTCGACGCGCCCCGGTCGCCATTCGATGCGGGATGGCCAACTTTCTACAACTAGTCTGAAGCTTGCTCCATTTTCCCGGAGAATCGTGCTCGCAGGTGCGCGCGGCTCAGAAAGCGGCTTTAGGCCACTCTCGAGTATACCCGCCCCGTACAGGTGCCGACGTGGTGATGAGAGAACTGCGAATAAGAGCCTGCCCTGCCTGCCAGAGGTCACATGTAGACGCAGCTACAGCGGAACTAAAGCGAGCGTTCTTGTTGTACGTTGCGTGCGAGCCCAATTCGACGCTGGCAAAAGGGGCGTGATAGGGGCGCCGGCAACCGTACCTCCTGTGTTCTAGGAACTACATATTTCTTGCCTTTTGTAGTAGCAACACCCGGTTTTGGGGTAAATGCCAGGATACGCCATCGCACCAAAACAATGCGGTTTTGGCGCCCCGCCTTCCCATCGCCATGCCATCCCTCGCCTACCTCCACGCGCACCCTATACCGCCATTTTATCCCCCCCCCCCCTTACAAAGAAGTCTTGTGATTATTCACTTGATTTTTTAGTTGTCCATAATGCGCGAGGCACCGCAGGCCAGCGCGGGTTGGCTCTGCCCCCCCCCCCCCCCCCCCCCCGCACCCCACCCAGCAGCCACTGAACACGCGCCCCCCTGGTCTCCGCGCAGGTCATTTTCAGCGCCATGAGCGCGTGGTTCCCCTACCCCTTCACCGCCTTCTTCCTGTGCACGCTGTGGGCCGCCTGCGGGCAGCTCGTGGTGGCCTTCCCCGCCTTCATGGCCTTCGCGTCCGGGGGGCCCGTGCCCGCGTCTGCGTGGGGGGCGGTGGTGTACTGCGCAGTGGCGGTCAGCTTCGTGGCGCACACGGGCCAAGCCTGGTCGGTGGGTGGCCGGCCCGCGCCCTGCCCCTTTTTTGTTTGTGCCACATATATATAATATACATATATATATATATATATATATATATATATATGATGCTGCGCTAATAATGTTGATGTAACTGTTGCCATTACTTCACATGTCTAGTCTGAATTGTAAGTATTGATGAGACCAAGTAAGTAGTAGCAGCAACTTGAAGTCCCATTGTAGCAATTCTAGGCACTAATTCATTTCCCATTTCAGGCAAGACGAGCCTCCCCCGCCAACAATGGCATGGCACCCGCAAACGGCACCGATGCGCGCGCTTGTGAGTGAAGCTGCTGACGCGCCGGCTGCCGCCGCGCAGGTTCGGCACCTGAACTCGACCATCCCGTCGCTGTTTGGCTGCCTCCAGCCACCTCTCACAATCGTCATGGCGATCCTATTCCTCGGGTGCGGCCCGCCCAGCTCCAGCCCATGTTATATGACACCCCCCCCCCCTCCCCCTCACCACCAGCACCGCCACCACCATCAGCATGTACCCACGCCGGCCTGAACTGCCCTGCCTTCCCATTCTCCCACGCTTTCCGTTGCAGGGAGAGCCTGGAGCTGGTGACGGACCTGACGGGCATGGCGCTCATCCTGGTCGGCATGCTGGTGGTCATTGTGTTCAAGCGGATGGAGATGGCGGGCGGAGGCGCACCTTCTAGCACAGGGGAGTACAACCGGCTTGGCGAGATGGGCCAGCCGGCGGAGGTGATTGACATGGAGCTCATGCCGGCGGAGGGCCTGACGGCCGGCTCGGTGAAGCTTGGGGGCGGGGGGGATGGCAAGGGTGAGCTCATCTTTGTGGGTAGCCAGGGGCAGGACCCCTTCGACACGTCGATGTGTCTTGCTAGCACTGTCCGTGCCGAGTCTATGCGGAAAGCTGCTCGGCAGCAGGAGCCATAGATGGCAGCAACTCGATTTCGGGAGATGTAAAGAATCGGCCATCGACGGGCTTTAGCCGGTCACCTTCGGGGTCCGGTCATGCCTTTTAGCTACCTCTGGGCCAGCGAGCGAGACGTTTTAATCACACCATGCCATGAAAAAACACTGTAACAGATTCTTCGCCCATCCGAGGCAGCGGTGTTTCCTGTATTGTAGTCCAAGAACTCGGCTACCCTGTAAGTGGTGGCGGGAAGGTGGGAGAATATCGCCACGGCACCAGATGCACCCATTGGGGTACAGGCTGACCCAGCCACCCACCACCCTGGACCCCCACCCTATAACAGTACTTCATGCCTCAAACGCGCCAAGGCGTTTTCACGGATTTTACACAAATGATATACGTCAAGACCTCGGGGCACACTTGTTCGCCCCACCAGACCCAGCCACCAAACCCTGGATTTGGCCCTGTGTGGGCATTTCGTCATGAATTAATGTCTGGAGTTGCTGTTTGATATATATATATATATATATATATATATATATATATATGGGGGATATCCCAATAATCCTTTATGCTGGGACCCGCTCGATGACCCTAGGACACGATATACACGTCTCCACATAAGTCTCAGGCCCTTTTCGCCGAAATCGAGTCTGCCAAAAGTAGGGCGACTTCATCTGGGGTTTGTGACCTGAAACCCACAAATGTTACATTCCATGTGTGTTGGTTAAGCAAACGTTCTAGCACGAAATTTCTATCTTTGAACGCGGTAACCAACCTATGGGATTAACGTCGCAAACACAGATCTAGGTACAACAAGGACCATGTCGACAGAGCCGTCGCTCAGCGCGTGCAAGAGCAACATCTGGAGAGGGGCATGCACGAGAGGCATTTCCTCGAAGTGGCCTTGCAGTACTCCCGCCAAACAGAGACCGCTTTGTTTGCGAGATTGATAGCATGGATCAAGACAAGACCCGACTAACTCATCTTGTACCATGGGACAAGGAGGTGGGGAAGAAGAACCTCCTGCAATGTCATTTGACATGCGTCAAGTGCAACGGGAGCCAGCCGGATGATGTGTACAACTTTATCGACTGCTTCCCTCATGACAGTAGCAACACCATCAACGTCATGTACACGACTATCAAGAAAGATATCGAGAGGCGTGGCGAGGCATTAGCGTGTTTCCAGCTCGACAACACATGCCGGGAGAGCAAGAACAAGTACGACGTGTGCTTTTGCCAATGGCTCGTGCACATGGTTTTTTGCAAAGAAGTCCGTCTCTCTTTCCTTCCAGTGGGGTAACCCCCCCCCCCCCTTCCCCCCCTCCAACTCTACACCACACACCCAACGCGATGTTGGGGGGTCCACGAGTCGCGAGGTGGGTGCTTACATACTACATTGCACGACACACCTTTCCAAGCACAGCCACGAGCGTGTGGACCAGGTCTTCTGGAAATTCTCCGTATGGCTTGACGGACCACGTCCCATCCACCAAGGCTCAGCTTTTGCACAAGTTTCGTCATGCCTTCACACCGACATGCAACTTCATGGAGCTCGAGGGAGTGCTCAACATCAAGACTTGGCTTGGCAATTGTCTTCCACAACAAGGCCATGTGCTGAATTTGGTGACTTCTAACCAGTTCGTCACCATGCATTCAGAGCCCGTGGTCCAAGTTGTACGTATCGCTCGGTTTTGCAGTCGTTGGTCTGATACCGCGGAGCATGGGCCCGAGTTCATCCTTTGCGGCGTCCCCGACGGCACCCCGGCGTGCCTTGCTTCTCGCCCCTCAACCGATCAAAGGCTCACCCGAGCAAGGCTTTTGCTGAGATGGACAAAGAGATTTGGAGGGTTGTAGACATGTGGTACTTCTCCGCGGATGAGAGGCGAGAATGGGAGGAGGAGGAGCTCCGCCCCGTGAATTGGAGACGAGGGATCGATCTCCCTTCCTGACTTTTTGGCCCAAGTCTACCACGGAGCTTGACACCTGGCTAGCCGCCTTGATAGATGGTAGATCTTGACGCCGATGATCCCAGGTCGGCACGTATGCATTCCAAGTCTAGGTTGGACCATACATGCCAAGTTATGGCGCGCATGTACGCCGACCTTAAGGAGGAGCTTCGGGTCTTGACGTACAACCCCATCACCATCAACACCTCCACTCAGCGCCGGAAGCGCCAACAACGGCTGAGCACGCGGACGAGGCCGATTGCGAGGCAGACCGTCTGGAGGGGGACTAGGGGGTCGCAATCCCGGTGGAGAATGAGGACACTACCCGTAGTCGCGAGTTTGACGCCCGTCCTGGGAATGTGGTCGTCATGGACAACAACACCGACAACCCCGACCCTTACCGCAAGGAGCGTCTTCTCGGCGATTGGGAGAACAAGTACCGTGTGGCCTACATGAGGTTCCGATATGACGTCCGAGATTTGGATGGATTCATCGAGGACCACACCGAAGTTGACGAGTTGGACGCCACCATGTGCGATAGGGTCTGCAACGCCGTGTAGCACCACTGTCCAAAGGCGCTACCTCGCTGACCCATACAACCATCTCGTCCCAGCAGCACGCGGCGGCGGGGGTGCACATGTACAACTACGGGTGCCGACACGCCCATGAGAACCAATAAAGAGGGCATGCATGCAACCAATAATAATCCTTATTATAAGCCACTAATTGGGCCTGCATGAAGCGGGCCTTGGTTGACGACGCCGCAGGGGACGCTCAGCTTTGCCATTGCGTTGGCCCGAGAAAGTCGCAACCCGGAACTAGGCGCATCTTGGGAGGCCGTAAAGACGATGAAATGGTTGCCTATCACCAGTATGCCTCTATCGCTCTTCAACTTGCGTTACCCCAACGTCCGCCGGACTGCTGTCAGTGCCAGCACGACTTCCGTGGCGCCAAGCTAACTGCCGTGACAAGCATGAAGGGCGTCTCGGAGATCAAGCTAGGACTCCATACACAAGAACCTTGTTGTGCGCCGGCCGTTGGCAAAGCTTCGCTACACCATGCAATTGCAGGAAGAGGCGAATAAGGAGCAGTGCGGTGCTTTGTTGCCCTTCGACGGCATCATGCACATGGAGATCACTTACGAGCTTGCAAGACTCCGTGCCGCGCTCAACGTACGTCCACAGACTCGATGTCGACAACAAACGCAGGTGGTTCAACGACCACCGCTGCTTGAATGCAGACGCGACGAAGTGCGTTTTGGACATGTTAACAATGTAATGATAATGGTGCGGTACGTATCTACAAGGGCCGTGGTGTGTGGGGCGGCAAAGATGCGACTGTTGCCTACTCGTGCCGTTTAGATAATGCGATTTAAGCAATGTAACTATTAGACACTTCAAGTAGTTACCCTCGCACGCCTGCCCCAAAATCATACGCCGTCAAAAAAAAACAATGAAATGATGGGGTGGCGCGTGTCCTGACTTTGGTCGTTCCTCGCATTCGTGCTCCGCACGCCCAATTTGCACGTTTTGCTCGGGCAAACAATGGAATTGAGTGCAAACAATGGGATTAAGTGCAATTGTCACTCTAAAACATGCACTTAAGAATTTCTTGCATTTAAAAAATTGCTCAACGGACAAGCTAATTTCACAAGTGGACAAGCTAACAATTATTTTGAATCACTGTTGGCCGAGGGCCGCCCGCCCCCCAGCTACGATTCGTTGCACGCCGTCAACGCCGGGCCAAGCAAGATACCCATACGGAGCCAGTCCCGGCTCCACCAAAGCCACTGACTCGCAGCGGCGTCGGGGCGCGATCTCGGGCCTCGCGGCCTACCCGCCTATTTACCCGTTTTCTCGCGAACCGAGCGCGAGCACTGATGCCGGCACAAGCGCCGCCTCCAGTGCGCGACACCGGCTTGACGCGCGGGCTGCCCCCTTCCGGCTGGTGCATCCCCGCACAGTGACGCCCTCTCCCTACCCGCTACCGGAGATGACCGAGACCGAGACCGAGACCGAGACCGAGACCGTGACCGTGACCGTGATCGAGCCGATCGTCCCTGCTCCGAAGTAAGGTGACGGCCGGCCCGGCCGAGTGGCCAAGCCAAACGGGTGCGGCCACCTACGGGCCGACCGCGGCCGCCACGACAGCTGCTTTCGACCGATTCCTGCGGCCCCCGCTCCGCCCTTCCCCGACCCCGCCCGCCCGGCCACGCCCCTCGACCCAGCCCATGTCACGCGCCGAGATCTCCGGGTGCGTTTACCCCGGTCATACAGCCACCTCACCCGGCTATGCCGCCCGCATCGGGGAAGACGTCGCGAGACGCCGCGACTACGATCTTCCCGCGACATGCATGAAGACACCGAGCGCCGAGAAGCCCGGCCCACCAGTGCCAAGGCTAGCAGACTAGCATAGCTAGCAAGGCAGCGTCCCCGACTGCCCCCGCGCTCAGCACCCTCCGCAAATCGGGCGGGGCGCCTCGGTTGCCTCAGCCCGAGTGAGGAGACTCTGCTGGTGGGAAAGGGTTAGGCGGGGAAGGGCGTCCATGGGGGCGCCCTTGATGCACCCGCCGGGATAGTGGACGGCAGGTATTGATTGGAGGGGGATTAGCTGATTTTGTATGGGGCCCTGAATGGCACGAGGAATGCCCGGCTAGAGGGGAATGGGGTATGATAAGGGACGCGAAGACGGGTTTGCAAAAAATCGAAAAGAAAATACAACGTCGCGTCGGAGACGGGATGTCAGAGCCCGATAGCTGAGGGACATGGCCTTCAGAGGGATGCACGCTAGACACTTTTGAATTAGTGGACCTTATGTCGGTTCGTGCCGCCGGGCCGTACGACAGCTGGCCCGTCTAGCATCGAAGACTAAGCGGAAACAATGTTGTAAGAAAATTCAAATTTTATAATTACGCAGTGTGGAACTGTGAACGGGCACACCGCGATGAGATCATTGATTGGCTACACCGCCTACAAAGCGTTGCGGAAGTATTCCGCGAACCGCAATTCGCATCTATCGCCACGGGAGCTGCGTCGACCGCCGCAGCCGGCGGACATCGACCGATACCGTTAACCGCCGAGCTTCACTCCCACGTCCGTACGGTGCGGCGCGACCAAGCCCTACTAGTATCGGTTGCGGTGGAAATGGCCAGGGGATCGCGGGTCGCCAACCACATGGATCGATGATTTGAGTAGACGCTGTCATCGGGCCTCAATAAGCGCACAATTACCGGATGCGGGGAATACCGCGCCACCCATGCGCGGCGACCGATCTCATCATGCTTCTCTACCGTTCGAACCGATGTTGTGCCTAACACTGGGACGTCAAGTGACGTTTGTCACGGGCGTCAACCCCATCATGTGCGCTCGCCCCCCCAACTGCAGCTCACCGAGCCCATATCCGCGGACGACCCGCTCGTGGGTTGTGTGGAATTTATGGGGGCTAAAGCCAACAAACACCAACCCGTGGGCCCACCGATTTCCATGCCGGGGCATTTCTTGCATCCCGGTCATAATATATGGAGGTCGATTATACGGCATGTGGAACGCAGGAACACGCGAGACGGGTTCGGCCTTCCTCGAGCCGCTGTGCTTTAAACGAGCACACGTATCGAGTCACCGTTGCCATGTCGATGCCTACTAGCGCGGTTTGCTCGCATCCAACACCCGACTTGCCAACGTGCGCGACATGCCGTGGTTCGGCGCCATGACCCAACTGAGAGGCGATTTATGATTATAGGAAAGTTTCGCCTCTTTTTGGGCCTCCGTGTGGGCTGCGTAGACGATGAGGGGGGCTCAGGCTTGGGTTTCCGTAGGTGGGTGATGAATACTAGGGCGAGAGGCTCCAGCCCATTGGCAGACCCGCGAGCATGTAGAGCTGACCTCGGACGTCCACGGTTAAGTTGTCTCGGTCCGCCTCTGCGATGCCTAGAGCATAGAAGCCGTCTTGGAGGTCGAAGGAGAACATGTAGTCTCCCTTTTTGGTGAGGTGGCGCACTCCCAGTAGGGTCTCCATCCTGAGCCGCTTGCACACACAATAAGAATTGAGCACGCGGAGTTCGATGATGCAGCGCCACTGGTTGACGCCGGGCTTGGGTACTAAAAAGAGTCTTGACACCCACTTGCGGCAGGTGCCAAACTCCCACGCGCCGGACTCCACGAAGCGGGCAAGCTCGCCCTCGAGGAAGGTGAGCTGCGCTAGGGTAGCGTCCCGCATGCTGATGCCGTTGTGGAAGTTGGATAGGGGGCGGTTGTGCTTGAAGGGGATCCGGACGCCCTCCTGGATCCACCGTAGGACTTGATCGCTCGCCCCGATGTCTTGCCATTGCCGCCGCACGCGGTGTCGCATGTAGCTTGAACTTGGGTAGCATGACTCGGAACGGCGGGGCACACCGTCAGTTCTGCTCCTAGGTCTGCGGGGTATTAGTCTTCCTCGCCGGGTTGCCGGGCTGAGGCTTGCCCTTGATCTAGTCTTTGTCCTTGTTCTTGTCCGCCCTCTCCTTTGTGGCGCGGCATGCGTGTTGTGCGCGCTCTTGCTCCTTGATGTGGATGTTGCCGCCGCTGCCGCCTCCGCTCCCTCCGCTGCCGCTGCCCTTGGTCTGCGCGGCGGCCTGCGCCTTGGCCGCCGGGTGGAGGCTGACCTTGAGTCTTTTGTCGTCCAGGGCGTTGAGGAGGCCGTCGACGCCATTGCTGGAGCGCTCAGCGGCGGTGGTGTCGAAGAAGCGGGAGTAGACGAGGCGCTTGGCGACTCGCTCCTCGCCGGTAATAAGCGCCTTCTTGCACTTGAAACGCCGGAGGTAGGTGAGCCGGTCTTCAGCAGCATGCCCGCACGTCGCGATCGTGCGAATCGCGGACCGAGTCGAGTAGGTCGTTGGCGTCCACGGTGTCGCGAGCGGTGGCGTTTTTCGCGCGCTGCGTTGCCATAGCGGCCGTGAGCGCCGCGTGCGCGGCGGCGATAAAGACTCCATAGCACAGCAGGTGGCGATACTCGTCGCGCGTCGCGTGCTTCTTCTCGTCGGTGAGGTAGCGGTCGCACTCGTCGTTGCGTGGGTTCCACAGCCCGGGGTTGGTGAGTCCTATAGGGGGCATAGACTCAGCGTATGCCCGCGGCAGGTAGTCGATCCAGTCGCGCGGGTCGATGAACGCCGCGTGGCCTGGAGATCTCTTGCAGGGAAACCGGGGGGAGGGTCGTCCTCCTCGTCGTCACCCTCGAGGCCGTCGGCTGGCGTCGCGGGAATAGGTTTCTGCGGGGGTACTTGATGAATGGAAGAGGTGCGGGAGTCTAGCTCGTCGAGTCGCAGCAGCATCCGCTGCATCAGCGCAGTGAGGCTAGCGGTGTCAGTCGTCGAACTCGCGGCGTTGCCTCCTCCGCACCCCTCCGAATCGTACAGGTCGTCGGGCAACCGTGTGTTGTCCATAGTACGGCATGCTGTCGTTATTGCAGTCGAGCGACTGGCGTCGAACGTCGTTGTGAGATCGTGTGTCACCTTACGAGACTGCGAGAGTGAGTCTCGATGCCGTAGCTGGAAGCAGGCGCAAAGGCGGAAGGTGGAGACACCGCCGCGTCGCGGGGCGTCATATACGGGTGAGGGATGGACGTGGGCACACGGAAGTAGCGTACTAGCCGCGTATGGCGGAATTGTAACGTCGGGTAATACCCGTCGTACTTAGCCCCGTGCAATTCAAACCTCTAGAATTCTCAATATGACCATTTAAGGAAGTAGTGCTTTATCCATTGTGCGGCACGAGAGGATAAGGTCGGAGCAGTGTGGCCTCTCCTGAGTCCCCGCCGCCACCATGACCTCGCTCCCCACTCCTTACCCCTTCAGCCGTCGGCATCGAGCCGCAGCACCCCAACTCTACACTTTCGCGTCGCGAAATCAAGCCCAAGATGTGCAGATAATGGAGAAATCGTTGTGCAAGACCACCGAACCGCTCGCGCCCCCCCCTCTCGGCACCATCGCCTGCTTTTCGCGGTTTATATAATTTTCGTTGGAGCGTCCAACGACCGCCCGCCTCAAGCTTCGTCCCGCTGCGCGCCGTCAACGCCACGCCGATGAACCCATGTCCCGAAGGAGGTAGTCCCGTCTCCGCCTATTAAAGCCGCTAACTCGCAGCGCCATCGGGGCGCGATCCCACCCCGTGGCCGACCCGCGTACCTCGCTTTTTCGCGAGTTTGCACGCGGACTGCCCGCCTCCGGCCGGTGCCGCGCAGCACCCCATGGCGCACCCTCCCTACCCGCCCCCAGAGACCGAGACCGATACCGCGACGGGGCAGTCGTTCGTCCCCGACCCACCGCGGCAGCCCACAGACCGGCCGCGGCCGCCTGGAACCCCGGCCCCCGACCCGCCGACGACCCCGCGTCGCTCTTCACCCGCGACGCACATCGGGCCGGCCCGAGCACCACCGTCGGAACCCCCCCCCCCCCCCCCCCCCCCCCCCTCGCCACAGCCGATCAGCGGGACACACCGAAGCCCTCGCCCCGTCCCGGCCGATTCATATCGCGCGCTACTAGGCCAGCACCGCAGCGCCCCCTACTTCCCCCGGGCCCAACATTTAGTGCTGCCGGCGGGACGCACGCCTCGGCCGCCGGCGGGACGCCTCGGCTGCCTCCGTCAGCAGGAGCGCTGCCGGCGGGAAAGTGGAGGGAGGGGAGAGGACGTCCATGGGGGCGTCCTAGGTGCACTCGCTAGGATAGTGGGTGGCAGCCATCGATAGGTGGGGGAATGCTGGGTTTGTATGGGGCCCTAAATAGCACGAGGAATGCTCGGCCAGAGTGGACTATAAGGTAAGGAAAGGGACTACGGGAGTAAGGAGGGCTTACAAAAATCTAAAGGAAATACCAGAGAGACATGATATGCCCGCTGAGGGACTTGGCCTTTAGAGGGTCGCACGCGTCTCGCACTACGAGTATTAAAGTAGTGGACCTTTATGCGGGTTCGTGCCCCCGGGCCGTAGGACGGCTGGCATGTTGAACATCAAACACGAAACGGGAACATACAGGTAGTTGTATGAAATTTCAATTTCCAAATTTATAATTATTGGTTACCGAACGGCGAGCAGCGGTATTAACTTGACAATATATTAAACGATTTTGTGCGATTTTGATGCCCTCATACCGGTACGGTGGCGCCGCGCACGATCCTAACGCATACGCCTACAGTCACGTCGGACGAATGGTGACTAGCACTTGGTCTTGCATCATTAACCTCGATGCTAATAACGCCATGTAGTACGTGGCGCGTACACGCCGGCGTGCCTTGCATGACCTGCGAGGCCCTACTTCTCGTTACGCTCCAGCAATGTGACGGGCATACATACGCCCTCGCGGGTGCCGACGTGGGGGGATTGGTGCGTGTACCTAGAAGTAGCTGATACCGGCAGCATGTCACGGTGATGATGGCGCCTCGACGAGCGCAGCTGCGTACGCACCGGCGTACACCTAGCTGATGGACCATCGGGTGTTATAACTCGGGCGCCGTTGTCTACAGCGTAACCTAAATCTCCGAGTGGCAGCCAAAGTAACCTCGTACATACATACCGTTGCATCACGAACGATCGCGATGCGTATATGTACGCTCACACGGACGATATTAACCGCCGACAGGTGGTCCCTTTGTCGTACACGCCGGCGTGCTTTGCAGGATTTGCGAGGCGCTAGTTCTCGTTGCGCTCCGGCAACATATCGGTCATACGCACCCCGTAGATGTCGGCGTGGGGGGCGAAGAAGTGCCAAGAACTAGCGCGCGCAGCGCCCTTAGCGGGTCACGCTGCTGATGACGCCGCGATGGGCGCAACAACGCGCACCCCGGCGCGCACCTAGCTTGACCATCGGGTATTAATTCGGGCGCCGATATTTGCGGCGTAACCTATAAATCTCTAATTGGCAACCGAGCAAGTAGTGACTAACATCGTACCGTCGCGTCACGCACGATCGCGATGCTTACATGTACGCTCACACGAACAATGTTAACCGGCAGATGGTCCCTAGGCTGATGACGGCCCGTTGTTAGCATCGCGTACACGCATGCGCGCCTTGCATGACATGCGAGGCGCCAAATGTCGTTGCGCTTCAGCAATGTATCGGTCATACGCACCCGTGGACATCGGCATGGGGGCCGTAGAAGTACTTAGAGCTAGCTTACCGGCAGCGGATCATGATGTTGATGACTCTGCGTTGCGCGGTAGGTGTATGCCTGCGTGACCTGCGTACACGCAGGCATACACCTACCTAGACCCAGCTAAACCCGATTTTAGGCTTCTAGAATGTGCGTTGGCGCGCGTAGGTGTGTGTGTGTGTGTGTGTGTGTGTGTGTGTGCTAGCGCGCGCGAAGGATGGTTAACCCGGGCGCCGTTCTCTACAACTACTTTACCTATAAATATGCGAGGGGGCAGCCGAAGTTATCTCGTACCGTCGCACTAGCACGCGCGATCTCGATGCGTACGCTCGCACATGCGCACGGGCACGGGCGAAACCGGCAGAGGGTCCCTTTGTTGATAACGCCCCGTCGTACTACGTCGCGCGTCGTACACGCAGGAGTTCCTTATATCGCACTCTTCCGTATATCGCTCCCACCCACCTCGCCCTACGCGATTGTATTGGCCAAAGGAGTATCCGGATCTAAGATATTATCATATCATTGGCCGCTTGTCGATATTTGGAATACCGATGGAGCTACAGCCGGCAGCACCTCACACTACTGTCTAGCTAAGACTAAGAGTATTGTTTTTTCGCCCCCGGGGCACCAGTGAGTACTGCCGAGTGTTTGACAACTGTTTTAGCAGACAATGCCTCTTGGCAGCACTTTACCCATGGATGAACTCAAGGACATGGTGCCAAACGCATATCTATCTCTCCCGGCGTTCAATTTTCTGACCGGGAGCTACGATTCCCGGAGCTTGAGGCCCACGCTTTTAGAGTTCCACACCATGCGGCGCACGGGGTCAAGTACATTGCAGTGCCCCGGGCCACGGCCCAAGCCTCGATATGGGTTTCAGCGCACTATGTTGCGCGACATGCAACGGGGGATGGCAGTGCGAGAATGATGCGGCGTGGCACATCACGGAGCCCGCCCGAGACAAAAAGGTCCACTTCGATACATCATGGACATGTCGGAGTACACGGGCATTGCATTTGGCATAGTGGGTGAGGCGAGCAAGAGGGTGCGCTGCACAGTGCGCGCTTTCGCATGCTTGGCCGTGGATCGGGGCGCCCTCGTCTCATCGCATGGCACTCGGTGCACCACCCGGGCTCACTAGGAGGCCTTACTCGCAAGCATTTTCCTCGGGGTCCTGGTAAAACCAAACCCTAAAACCCTAAAACCCCTAAACCTGAGGCATGAGCTTGGTGGCGGCCCGAGAGCGTGCAAGGTGCCTCATCAAACGGCGTAGTTTTGTCCGTCCGCCATCCCGTTGCCGAAGCTGCACAGCGCATCCGTGGGTCAGCCTCGCACAAGTGCACGCGTGGCCCGGGCTCTCAACCGGGCGCGCACCGCTCATCCATCCGGCAACGTGCGGGTTGCGAGCCGTTGTTAATCGGCTTGTGTTGAATGATCTCGTAGTACTGCTTCTAGCCGGTGGATTTCTTATCAATTGGCCTTTCGTAAAAGCAAAGTAAAAGTAAAGTTCCGGGACATCGGCCGAAGCCGCCCCAACACTTGACCTCTTGCGCCAACTGCAATCGTAGGTCCGGCATAGCCCGTAGACCATTGCCTCATTCGAACCCCGAAGGACTAATGCATCAACCGGGTAAACCCAGGACACGCCGGGACGATATTGCCGAAATACATCGGACAGGAATCGATACCCGGACCTCTAGCGTACGAGACAACCGCTCAACCGAGCGGACAAGGCATTACATTGTCCTTTCGTAATTCACACGAGTACTCGTACTGTGCGGCGGCAGCGCAGCAGGGGCGCCGGCAGTTGCCACTTTGAGCAGAACACTGTACCGACTGGCCATGTCCTGAATCCATGCTTTGCTTTGCGACCTGATCGCTAGTTAATCGTTATGAATGAAAAGCAACCAGAACTGGCCTAGCGGCCACCCCAGCCCTGCAAAAACCGCGTCCTTCCCGTTCAATTTCATACAGTCGCTGTACTTGAATTGCGACTTGCTTGCTACGCGTGCTGTCGCTGCAGTGCCCTTCTGTCTCCTCCGCGCGCCGAGTTGTCCCTCATCGTGCCGCACCCGGTGTAGATTTCTCCAGTCCTCGTATGCCGCTCTGCTTCCCGTATATACTCGTTCCCTGCGCGCTCGTACCACAATTGCAGCAAGGGCTTTTGTCATGAAAGGGGCAGCCTTCACAAGTCTCTCACCAAGTCACCAGCACACCAGCGGAAAGCCCCTGTCGGCTGCTTCTGGGCGCAAACTCCTACCAGCTGCCGGGTTGATCGACAGGACGATGATGCCGGGCCGCCACTTCACGGATCTGGCGGCAGCACAGAGCGAGGTGGACAGTGCGACGGATCCCTTCCCGGGCGGCCTCTTGGCCCAAACCACCTCCCGCCCCGCCGGCGCGAGCGAAGCGGAGTGGCTCTCCGTAATGAGCAAGGACAACGTTGGTTGGGGCTCCTCTGTGGACAACATGTGCTGGGGATTTGCGGTGGCGGCCCTTACGAAGGCTCTGCGCGACCTGTCGAGCGCTCTTAATTTTGTCGTGTTGCATGCGGAGGGCGGGCAGCTCCCGGACGCCGCCGCGATGTCGGTGTTTCTGGGCAAGATACGCGCGGTGACAAGGCTGCAGAGCCAGCGGGAGGCCGCCATCCAGAGCGCAGTCCTCCCGGCACTCGAGCTGCACCTTGATACTTCCGAGCAGGTCAACTTGAAACAACTGCAGCGCTGCATTAAGTACCGCGATAGCCGGACTAAGGCGGTGGAGGCCGCCCTCGTGGGGTACATAGAGTTCGGCGCTCTGGCAGACGCGAAGGCCCTGGCTGGCCTACGCAACCTCAAGTCCAAGTTCGACGTCTTCCTTACCACGCTTCTCACCCTCCTGCAGGTGGAAGTGGAGCATGTGCTGTGGCCCGTGCGCAAGTACCTCTCCGCCGCCGACTGGGGCGCCCTGGGCGGTGTCTGCTACCCCCTGGATGACCCGTCCCTGCACATACTCGCTCTCGGTCGCGGGCAGGCCCACCCCGCTCAGTGGCTACAAATCGTCACGTGCTCGCGCATGCCGTCGATCGTAACCCGGGTGCATGCACACCTTCTACTGGCGCTGGCGGAGCAGATGTGGAGCGAGGCCCTGAGCAAGCTGTGGGGAGCCCCACAGACGGCGACCGTGGTCGACCGACTGAAGCGCCGCGCGGCCAGGCTGTTACTCCCCAAAAGTCTCGTCACGGCCGCCGCATAAGCTGGAGCGGCTTATCGGGGGAGGGGGGGGGGGGGGGGAGGGGCTGACCCACCCAGCTCTCAGCCGTGCCGACTACCGCTGCTGTCAATCGCTGCCATACCCGAGCCATGCCATACCATAGGGTCGTACCTATAGTTGGGTTCAGCCTACACGATCGATAAATATGTACCGGTACCCTAAAATATAAACATTTTACTATAAATGATGAATTTCGATGCTGGCTGCGGCTGGATGCAGATGTAATTCTTTGTAGTAATCCCCTCTGCAATGTGCATGGCCAACAGTGTCTCAGCCGCTGGGGCCAATGTCCATTGACATGGGGAAACAAGCGCTCCTGGAATTGGGACCCCCGCCCCCCCCCCCCCCCCCCCTCCCCCCGCCCAGCATAGATTGACACCCCCATCTGCAATCCTGCATGCATTATTAGTAGAACATTGACATCATCCGTCGCCGCAGATGACAGAGGTCAGAGGTGCAGCGAAATACAAATGCAGCGCACTGGTGAAAATTCTACTGGCAGCCTCGAAATGCTGAGCCGCACCGCAAGCTGTCATACTCCCGTGATGCGGAAAGCCAGTCTACCAAAAAGAACACCCCCCCCCCCCCCCCCCCCCCCCGCCCCCTGTGATGCCATGGCGTGCAAGAGCCATTCCACAATCCACATCAGCGCATGTCCATGCCATGCAGGAGCAATGGGGAGAACAGCCGCCACATCTTGCTACTGGGCTGTGATGAAATTTGTAATTTGCCACTGATTCGCATCTGCTGAATGGGGCAGAGTAGCAGAAATGGCCCGCCCTCCACCCAGCCCTGTCTCCCACCGCCGCTGATGGGCACCCTCCTGAATGAGGACCTCTTTGCCGTGATGGCGGATCAAACATGGATCCCAGCAGGGGATAGGATAGGAGGATTGATCACACAATTTGGCATTGTCAAGCGTCAAATCATGCAGTACTTAGCCAAGTGATTTCTTCACGGTGATACCAATGGATGGGTGTACCACTAGGGTTTGCACGACAGCAGCGAGTGAGCATCCTGGAAGGCAGACTCTTTGCATTTAACATTGACCACTGCACAGCATGAAGAACTGGCCTTCAAAGCCCAGCCTCATGGCTCATGCCCCAATCAATGGCCCACTGTGGGTGTGGCACGTGCTGATGGGGAGGATGGCCAGGCAAGGGAGCAGCCTATTACCAATTACTTGTGGATTACATGCTCATGCAATCATACCATGCGGCGCCGCCAGATGGGCGGCGCGCCGGCTCCCAGCGCCCAGCATGTCTACTTCTTCTCGCCGCCCTCCTGGCTGCCAGAGGACTCCTGCTGGCCGCCTTCCTGGCCGCCGCCGGAGGACTGGCTCAACGATTCGCCGATCTTCATGACGGCCTGGCGCAGTGCCTCGGTCTTCTCCTTGATGGGCTCCGAGGTGTCGCTCTCCAGCACGCCGCGCAGGTCAGCGATGGCGGTGTCGATGTTCTGCACGACGTCGGCCGGCAGGTTGGCCTTGTGCTCGTCGCGCGACTTCTCCGCCGAGTAGATGAGGGTGTCCGCCTCGTTCTTGGCCTCGATCGCCTCCTTGCGCGCCTTGTCCTTCTCGGCGTGCGCCTCCGCGTCGCGCACCATCTGCTGGATCTGGTCCTCGTTCAGGCCGCCGCTCGACTGGATGGTGATCTTCTGCTCCTTGTTGGTGGCCTGCACGCCAGACGGGCGAACGACCTCAAGTCAGAAAACACAAGCAGCGAGGTATTACGCCTCTGTGAGCAAGCAAACCTCAGAGGGGTTGCCCTAAGATCACAGCTCGGAAATTTTACAGTGAGCGGGGATCGGCGGAGGTTGACAGACAGTTTCTTTTTGCAATTGTTTACTTCACCCACACATACACACGCATGCACAATATATATACACAAATACAAACATGAGGAGAATGGGGAAGGGCACCTTGTCCTTGGCGGCGACGTGCACAATGCCGTTGGCATCAATGTCAAAAGTCACCTCGATCTGAGGAACGCCACGCGGGGCGGGCGGGATGCCAACCTGCAGGCAGGCGAGGCACAGCACCGCTCAGCTCAGCGCCTGCCGACCCTCTTCCCTCGAGGGCAGTGCTCGCGAGTCCCTCATGGGCTGCACCGCGGCGGGCGGCACGCACCAGGTCAAAGTTGCCCAGCATCTTGTTGTCGGCGGCCATTTCACGCTCGCCCTGCAGCACTTTGATGCCCACTTGGGTCTGGTTGTCGGCGGCGGTGGAGAACACCTGCGAGCAGGGCGGAGCGAGGCTCGCGTCATGGGTGGGTGGGCCTCCATCACTGTGTGAAGTTCATATACTCGTCAGGTTTGGCGATTTTAGGTTTTAGAACTGAATTTTAGGGTTTGCATGCGAAGCGTGAGGGAACGAGCAGCCACATGCCCTCCTAGCTAGCTGCAGCCCCCCCCCCCCCCCCCCCCCCCCTCCCCTTCGCCGCCCCACCGCCATTAGTCGGTGTTTGATGGCATGGAGCTTCTGATCAGCAGACTATTATAGCATCCATCCCTACAGCGAACTGATTATCACGCCCCCGATACACAACCACTGCGCCCACAACCACACTCGGCTCGGCCGGAAGTTTTTTGAGATGTGCCTCTGTATGGCCGTCAGAGCTTCACCATCAGAGCTCCACCGGCCGGCCAACACTGTCAGCACCAGTAAATAGCCAAAATGCGCGCGCCGGGGGGGGGGGGGGGGGGGCTTCTGCCGCACCTGAGATTTCTTGGTGGGGATGGTGGTGTTGCGGTTGATGAGGCGCGTGAAGACGCCGCCCATGGTCTCAATGCCCAGGCTCAGGGGCGTCACGTCCAGCAGCAGGATGTCCTTCACATCGCCGCGCAGCACGCCGCCCTGGATGGCGGCGCCCATGGCGACCACCTCGTCGGGGTTAACGCCCCTGCGGACAACGCCACCGCACCCGGCAGGATCAGCACTAGCTTCACGTAACACTTGGTGGTGGTGGTGGTGGTGGTGGGTGGGTGGGTGGGGGGGGTGTGGGAATATGCCTTTTCAACCCCAAGAGTTGCATAACTAGGATTCTTAATAGTGGAAATGACTTAGGATTTCAATTCAAATGAAAATAACCAATTCAATGTTCACATTGGAAAGCTGTGGAAAATTCTGATGATGTCCTGAATACATTGGAAATTCAAAACAATTCTCACAGGGGGGAACAGAGGGGGGGCTTTGCCTGTTGGCATCCTTGTTGAAGATTTCCTTGACGATGCCGTGCACCTTGGGCATGCGGGTCATGCCGCCCACCAGCAGCACCTCGTTGATGTCATTGGGGCTCACGCCGGCATCCTGCGTGACCGCCAGGGGGGGAGGAAGCGTGAGCCAGCCTCCGTTTCTTATGGGCGCACATCATATAATGTCAGCAGCATACCAGCTCCTCGCGGGCATCCCGTGTCACAGGGGCCAAACCAATGCGGGTGTCAGAGCAGGTACACGGGTACGTAGCAGATAACCCCCCCCCAACCCTTCGTTATGGGTTGATCCTTGTTTTATAATTGTTAGATCTAATGGTTTGCAATCTATTCGCAAAGAAAGAAAACTACACAGCATCTGGAACCAATCTGAGTGAGTAAAGGACAACCATAGCACGGAGCCTCGCCCTCGATGATGCGTTCGCTTTGTTGCTGACATGCAGACCCAGTTGATTGACATGGACCTCCTGGGCTCCATGCTATGCAAGGTGATGCATGGCTAGTCTCTGCCGTTTCCGGGGCCCTGCCGGCCCGGGTGGCCGCGCCCGCACCTTCATGCAGTCGCGGCAGGGCTGCTTGGTGCGCTCCAGCAGGGAGTCCACCAGGCTCTCGAACTTGGAGCGGGTGATGGTGGAGCTCAGATGCTTGGCGCCTGCGGATGGGCGGCACACAGCGTGGGCGGCCAGGTCAACAACAACTTCCGGCCCCCTTTTCCCCGCTAGGTTGTCCGCTGGCTGGATGGATCACCCCCACCCCGCACGGGCAGGCGGGCAGCCGAACAGCGCACCAGAGGCATCTGCCGTGATGAACGGCAGGTTGACGTCCGTCTGCGCGGTGGAGGACAGCTCGCACTTGGCCTTCTCGCTCGCCTCGCGCAGGCGCTGCACCGCCAGCTTGTCGCCGCTCAGGTCGATGCCCGACTCCTGCTTGAACTCCTGCGCAGGGAAGCGCGCACCCACCACCACGGCGGACGAGGGCGTCTCAGCCGGGCCACCAAGCCATCACACGTCGCCGAGGGTGGGCGCTAACACGGCATGACAACTACTGAAAATGAGGACCTGCCCCGCCTGTCAGGAGGAAAGAAGTGTAGACGGCACCTCTAACACATGATTTACAATGCCGTATGCAATCCCAGTTGGAGGTTTACGTACTGGGGTCCTGTAGCACACGCAGGTATGTACGCACCGAGTATCACCGAAAGCGTCATGTTGCGCTGCTCACTATCTCCCTCGGTTAGACTTGCGCTCTCTCTCCTCCCCTCCTTTCTCATTACACCCCCTTTCCCTGCTTATCACTCCGTAACAGCTGCCGATAGACACAGCCCATGTCCTCGTTCCCAAACCTGTGTCCCTGGGGGGGCCCACGTTGGTGAGGTGCTGCAGCAGCGTGTTGTCAAAGTCCTCGCCGCCCAGGAAGGTGTCGCCGTTGGTGGCCTTGACCTCAAACACGCCGCCGCTGATCTCCAGGATGGACACGTCAAAGGTGCCGCCGCCCTGTGCGCGCGAGCAGGAAGGCCAGGGAGGGCTTGATGAGATCAAATCCGTCAGAGGAAGGCCGAGGCACCCGTGGTCAGAGCGACATGCCCCGTAACATCCCGGCTGGGGGGGGCACCAGATCGTACACGGCCACGAGGCCCTCCTTCTGGTCCGCGCCGTAGCACAGCGCCGCGGCGGTGGGCTCGTTGATGATGCGCAGCACGTCCAGCCCCGCAATCTTGCCCGCGTCCTTGGTGGCCTGGCGCTGACTGTCATTGAAGTAGGCTGCGGGGCGAGGGTGGCTGGCTCGAGTTAGCTCGGAAGTGCGGCCTTGCCTAGGGGGTAGTCATGGGGGATAGAGGTGTAGGCAGACAGGGGCCGAAGGGGGTGGGACAGGGGTGAGGGGTAGGCTCCCACCAGGCACGGTGACGACGGCCTGGGTGATGGCGCGGCCCAGGTACGACTCTGCAGGTCATCCGCATGCGGCAGCGCCCAGTCAGCGGCCATCCCTATGCATTGTGTTGGCTGGAGCGTCGCCAGCAAGAGGGAGGGTGAGAGGGCAACAAGTTGTTGGGAAGGAAGGGGGGTGCGCCCACCGGCAGTTTCCTTCATCTTGGTGAGCGTGAAGGCGCCAATCTGGCTGGGGGAGTATTGCTTGCCGCCGGCCTCCACCCAAGCGTCGCCGTTGGGTGCCTTGATGATCTTGTACGGCACCATCTGCACACACACGTGTTCAGGGCAGGGGACGAGGCAAGGGCATCAGGCGGGGGTGGTGGTGGTGGGCGATGGTTGCTGATCAGGAGAGAAGGGGTGGATACGAGACTCCAGGAGGGGAGAAGGGGAGGGGGGGGGGGGGGGGGGGGTTTGGTGCCAACCTTGGCCTCCTTCTGGGTCTGGGGGTCGTCGTACATGCGGCCTATTAAGCGCTTGGTGGCGTACACGGTGTTCATGGGGTTGGTCACGGCCTGCAGAGAGGCAGGGGGTTTGCGGGGAGGCAGAGGGAAGTCAGAGCCGCCTTTAGCGCGAAATGCAGCAGCAGCAGCAACGTGATGGACCGCGGCTTAAAGGTGTCACCAGTAAACAAGAAGCACCCCCCCCCCCCCCCCCCCGCGCCCTGTCCGCCATGGGCCGTCCGGGGTGCGAGATAGATTGGCGGGCTGCTGGACCGTACCTGGCGCTTAGCAGGCATGCCCACGAGCCGCTCCCCCTTGTCCGTGAACGCCACAATGGAGGGCGTCGTGCGCATTCCCTCGGCGTTCTCAATGACTTTGGCGGTCTGAGTGGTGCAGGGAGGACATGGGGGGAAGGAAGGCAGGAGGGGATGGGAGTCAGCTCCAATTTAGCTAGTCCTGAGACGGCGGAGTGGGGACATACCAGGACACAAGCAGCGTCCATGCCCCACGGGGACGCGGAGGAGTGAAGATTGGGGGGGGGGGGGGGGGGTTACCTTGCCCTCCATGACAGCCACGCAGGAGTTGGTGGTGCCAAGGTCGATGCCAATGACCTCATTTCCAGAGGCACGCGCTGCGGAGGTGGAACTACAAGGGGGTGGCAAGGGGGACATGGCGCTCGCTGAGGGGGTCCTGACGGAGAATTGAGCGACAGAGGAATGTAGCAGTGGAGGAAGCCGGGGGGGGGGGGGGGGGGGGGGGGGGGGGCATACCTGATGCAGCGGCACAGGTGAGCCAGGGAGGAGGTGGTGGGGCTCTCCAGGCCTGCCTGGAGGGGCGGCAGCCAGCAGCACAGCGTTAGTTTCCCCGGGTAGTCGGCCTGCCCCGGACACATGCCAACACCGTCCACCTACGTGCCTATACAATCTTCAGCTCCCCCCCCCCCCACCCCCCCCCCCCCCCGGCCAACCTAGCCGGCCAGTCTAGTAAGAATAAGCCGCCGACAACCAAACCGGAACCGGAGTGCATGTGTGCTCATCAGGCCATCGTGTCGGGCGGCCAAGCGCAGAAGGAAAGGTTACCGACGGCTAGATCACTAGGCTACAGCAATGAGCTGACGGTTGCCGGAAGCGGACTGATTTACCGCGCGAGGAGCCGGGGACGAGGGGTGATAGTGGAGGGATGTTCTGCTCCGCCGAAACGACAACGGAAGGAATGTTGCAGAGCGGCGGGTAAAGGGCTGGAACAGTCGAGGGGAGGGCGGGCTAAGGGGTCCAGGGTGGCAGGCGATCGCGCGGGGGGCGCAGCGCAGCACAGGGCAGGGGAGCGGCCGCCAATAGAATGAGGCGCGCCGCAAAGCGAGCGGGACTCACAGCCAGCAGCTGGCTGCGGCCCGCGGCGGCTACCGCCGAGCGGGCCACCGAGCGCAGCATCTTCAATGCGATGCAGAAGAGACGCCGGGATCGCAGGCGTAGACCGGGTCGTGAGGGTAAGCGGACGGAAAACTAGAACAAGGGATGCGGCGTGTGATGGGGCGGACTACCAGCGGCCGGGCGAGCGATCCGGGTCGGCGTGTGCTGGCGGCGCAGGCATCCGGAGGCAGTTGGCTCCGTACGAGGGTTGGCCAGCGCGCCACGCAATCGCGCCCCATGGGGCGCGCGCGCCTTGCTCTTATATTTATCTGCTATCGTGGCTTGCACAAAGCGCCCTCGCCGCGTCCCGCGCCCGTCGCTGCATGTGCCTGCATACTCTTCGACTAGAAACGACGTGGCGTGTATAATGTCGTGGTGATAACCTCGTATCTTCACTTTTTCTCGCAGTCAGGAATGTACTGTTCAGGTATAGATTTTAACCGCAAATCATTTTTACTTCTGCTTCGTATAAAAATTGAAGAATTGTTCCACGCGTATATGTAGCGACTAAATCATACAAGATTGAAGAAATGTTCCGAGGATTATCGTCATACCAGTACCGATACTCGTACAGCGCTAGATTCGGCGTAGTACCCCTGGTAGTACCGGTACCGTGTTGCCTCGTATTAAGGACATGTATTAAGAGCACTGCGGTGGTCGTGCGGTACGGGTCGCACTCGTACGAGGTATGGTCTTGACGAACAACCAGCGCATGCATGCACAACAGCGTGCAAAGTACCCGTAGTAGTATATGCCCCTCTTCATGCATCAGCGCGCGCGGCAGCGCAGCAATACACATCCTCACGCCAGTTTCGAGAAGAATCTATCGGACGGCGGCCGTCCCACGCCGCCCTGCATAGTGCAGCCCACACGGCAAGACGGAACAGCAGGCGGGTAGCCCGGTTCGGTGGCGTACAAGTACCGGGATATGGGCATTGGGTCGCTTATATGAATCGCACTTGTTTGACTTATGCAGCGCGTGTGTGCCTCATACTTGTACGAAAGCATCAAGCCTTAAGCTAGGACCGAAGAGAAGGCAACGTAGAGTTGCTATCGATGCCAAAAAGATGCAAAGTAGAGTTGCTATCGATGCTACCTATATCGTTGATTAGGTATCATGACCTTAAAATGGCATTGCTATGAGGAACCACGCACGCCACTAGCTAGTCACTCGATCGTTGATAGCGGACAATGGCCGGACCTGCCGCTCCTTGACTAGGGCTTTCACCGAACGCATCCATGATGTTGCGCATGACAACCATGGCTTCTTTGGGAAGTCATGGCAGGCATGATGGGACCGCCGGCGCACGCCAAATGCTTCGAGGCCGGGGCCTACACGCGCAGATGCGAGCCTTGAGCACAATGTGCTGTGGCATAAATTTGCTTGGCAGCATGACAACGCCATACCATGGCAGATCAAAGCGCTCGGTGTGCATGCACAATTTCATGCATGCACGCACAAGCAATGAGTGTTGGCAATTTCATTTCAGTATGCACAACCATGCACATTTGCATGCGCATTTCATTTCAGCATGCACAGTCAATTTCATGCATGCACAATTACGGGTGCCAATTTCATTTCAGCATGTTGCTTCTGCACATATCACATGTAGTACATGTGTGGGTGTGGGTGTGTGTGTAAATGTGTATATACCCATTATCCATCAACTGAGCCCGTCACTGCAACACGGCATGCACAACACAACACAATGCCCTTGCGTTCATGATTGTGGGCAGCAGTTGCGGCAATTGAGCCGGATAAACTCCTATAACACCCAGCATAAGTAGACATTGAAATAACTTACGGGCATTAGTCCCGGTGGGGTTTGTACCCGGTAGACATATTGGGCAATAGTGATTGGACTGCTTGGGGATGACATTGGCAATTTTGACATGCATGCGTGCGTTGTGTCCTTGTGCTCCTACCCACTAAACCGCCCATCGGCATGGGCGAATGGAGCCCGCTTGATGCCGGGGAGGAGTAGAAAGACAAGCTGAGGGCGCATGCATCGTGCTTTTGCTGCACCTATACAGCCGCATGCAGCACACCCACACATATCATTGTTTTATGTAGGGGATTTTGCTGGACGCTTAGGGTGGTGACTTGCCAGCACACTATCTCTCACAGTCATTGGTCTTGTACACCTTGCACGGTCAGCTGCATATCGAATCTCACACTTCCCATGTCAAGAAGCCACGCCGTATTTTCTGCGCGGCAACTCTTTTTGAAGGTTTTGTTTGCTACTTTGTTGTGTTGGCTGATGCCTTCGCCACCCGAAGAAGATTTGCCAGCACGAGTGGCGCGGATATGTGTTGGGAGAGCAGGTGATTATTGTTCTGAAATTTCTGCAACATTGCTTGCACGCATAGTTTCCTAGGCGGAATCATCCTGGTTGATGGCGTGCATGTGGGCTTCGGCTGCTGCTGGGCGCAATTATGTTGCTGTCACATCATATCAAAACTGCATTTGCTTCTCTATTTATAAAGGTGCGTCTATTTGCAATCATTATGATTGTTGGGTATTAGTGTTTTAGTCACAAAAAATCTAATTCCATGTTGCAGCATGAAAGTTACATGCCCTAAAAAGCAAATCACTCGATGAGTGAATTGGACAACAACAGACCAGTATCGCTGCATGGTACAACTAAAATGAACTGTGGCACGTGTATCGACCAGACGGTGAAATACACAGCTCAGGCGCCAGGCGCCAGCTATGCGCGGATGCGCCGATGCTGCTGATTACCGGTCCCCGTACGACCTGGGTATATGTACAATATCGCAGTGCTGCTGACTGCGCCAGTGCTGAGACGCGCCGCCGCCCCGCCTGAGGGCGACGTGTGACCATGCTTCGTGCTATGCATGCTGCGTGCGCTACGGTGTTCGCTGCAAGCGCGTATGCTCGTAAAAGTTATTCCGCGCCCGCGCCGGCACCGCGCACTGTAAACTGCGGTTACTACTGGTTTGGATTACAATAGCGCAAGCAACAAGAAAGTACCGCTAAGTACACCGTTACGGGCAATTTAAAAAACTGCGGTTACTACTGGTACCTGTACAGGTAGAAACTGAGGTTACAGGTGATGATAATAATAATGTATGAGCAACCGGGCTTACCAGACGCGTAGTAAGGATTTAAGTTACCCCTCGCCTCGCGCGGCCACTACTAATCCATCCAGATGCGATTCGTTTAGTTAATGAATACACGGGGTAGTCGGGCGAAGGACACGATTATCCATGTATCGTCCCTCATTCTACGCGGTACTACAGGTACGTCTCGCAAATAACACGGCACAGCATCGCGTGCTTCGTGATAATTTCGTTGCATATTTCTTGCTAGCCGTTATCACCCCGTGCGTACGTCTGTAGTACCTGTAGTCGTCGACGCGCACGCACGCCCAGCGTCGTTGCCACAGCGGTCGCTGACGCTGTGCGTCGCCCCTCCTATACTGCCACCCCTGCGCTACATAACAGGCGCGACCCGGCGACCGACGCCCTACGCATCGTCTGAAGCTCGGCGTCACTGCGCCGACACGAGGGACCAGCTCTTGAGCAAGCCATGTGCCTTGGCGATGCCGCCCGCGGCGGGGCTTGCATCTCATGCCCCGACTGCCCCCTCCACCACCTTGCCCGCGAGCTGTACTGCCGCACCTGTCGGCAAGCGGTCTGCTCTGCATGCGCCACTGGCGAGTTCCACGAAGGTCACCCAACGTGCCCGATCCATGCGGTGATCGACGCCGATCTCGCCGCGCTGGGAGCTGCCGTTAAGATGGTCGATAACGCGAAGATCGGATTGCAAGAGGCGCTTGGAGGCGGGCCATACGCGAGACGCGAAGCCGTGGAGGCAGAGGTGGCACGCGTAGAGCTGGCGATTCGGGCACACTTCCAGCAGCTCAGGGAGAAAGCGGACTTACGTGAGAGGCTTCTGCTCGTCGAGCTAGCCACGTACAGAGGGCGTATGCTAGATGACATGACGAAGAGCGCGGAATCCTATTTCGAAACACTGGCTGCCGTTGAGGGGTCCGTAGGTGGAAAGGCTCTGCTGAAGGGAGTGGCGACGAATTCGGCCAGGCTGGTGGAGGACAGCGCCGAGATAGTGGCTGTACTCGAGGCCGAGCGTCGCGCTCTGGAGGAGCTCGAGATGGATGTTGTCGATGAGAGCATTTCATTTTGCGTGGACGATGACAACTGCCACAGTGACGCCCATCGGCAAGGCGGGGAGAGGCTGTGTGTGAAGGCATCAGTTAAAAGGTGAGCTGCCAGCATCAAGCACAATTATTCATCACCGTCCTGGATACACATCGTATTCTGTTGATGGCCGCGAGGCAATTGGGGCAGGACAGCTGGATCCTACCAATGGAGCTTGTCGAGTAGCCAATATAGTAGCCCATCATTGACGTGCCTTCTGATAGTGAACACTGACGAGAGCTTTCCCAACGGTCACGGATGGGTACGGAGACACGGTGCCGGCTGTGACGCACACTGAATGGCGGCGCCCACTACCACCCTCTCGCTTTTTCATGCAGTGCCGAACTCCGCAAAGTTCTCTTTGGCGGAAGCTGTAGCAGCTTGCACCACATGCCTCTTCGGAACCACGCGAGTCGCGAGACCCTGCTGGCCGGTCACGCCGGCACCGTCACGGGCTGCGTTGTGTCCAGCGACGTGCGCTTGGCGGTGTCTACCTCTCAAGACGGCTCCGCCAAGGTGTGGGACCTCGTGGACGGCAAGTTGCAGTCCACATACGTCGGCCACAGCGACTCAGTCACCTGCGTCGTGCTGACGCGAGATGACTCGCGAGCTATCACCGGCTCTAAGGACAACACCATCCAGATGTGGGATCTTGACTGCGCGCAAACAGTTCGCGAGTTTGACGGCCACGTCGACTGGGTGTACTCCCTCGCCATATCGCAAGACGGCGAAATGCTGGTGTCGGCCAGCGCCGATCGCACTCTACGCGTCTGGGACGTCGAGGTGGGCGAGACGGTGCAGCTCCTCATCGGTCACGATGGCGCCGTCACCTGCTGCGCCATCACCGCCGACGGATCGCGCGTGGTGTCTGGCTCCCGCGACAAAACCACCCGCGTTTGGGACACACTGACTGGTGAAATTGCGGCAGTGTTCAACGGACACTCTGACTGGGTGCTGTGCTGCGCGCTGTTGAATGGTTCCCTGATGGCAACTGGCTCCGCGGACGCCAGCATCAAGCTATGGAACATTGACACCATCAGAGAGATGGCAACTCTGACGGGGCACCGCAACTGGGTGACCACGTTATCGGTGACACATGACGGAAAGCGGCTGGTCTCAGGATCCGAGGACAAGACTCTGAAGCTGTGGGATCTGGAGGATATGGCGTTACACGACAGCATTCCCATCAAGAGCGTGCCGCGTGCCCTCGCGATGCCGGCTGCCAATCCACAAGAGCAAGTCCGCTCCATTTTAGCAACTCAAGCTGTCAGAGGATTCATCTGGCCGAAACTCTCCCTCCGCAAAATGAGGAGCATGACCAGCAGCACGACGCCCAGCCTGAGGTCGTCACACAGCTGCAACGCCAGCAGACTTGGCTCTCCGAGAGTGACTCCGCAATCCCGGTCAAGGGTGCTGTCTGAGCAGGGTGATGCGACGAGTAGGACCTCTTGGCTGACTCTCTCCTCCCGGGCAAGCTCCTGCTCGGACATCAGCGCCCATCACGGCCCCAACCTGCCGCGGATGCTTGCAGACTTACGACCAGAGTACGCTGCACACTGCAGCGACTCGTCTGGTTTTGGAGGCAAGCTCAGACACCTGGGGAGGAGCAAGGCAGCGCGTAGCCTCAGGATCGGAGTAACAGTGGGGGACACCGGCAGCCCCACTGCCGCTTCGCCGCCTCGCAAGAAGTTCAGGTTTGGATCAAGCCGTAAGCTGTCCGCGTCGCTGCAAGGGTGACAGGAGATCTCACGCAGCTAATCAGAGCAATTTGAAGCTAAAGTCAAGGCCGCTTTGTGATACTAGCGATGACACCTCCTGAAAATGGCAGTGTCTGCATTTATTCGCGGCTTATTTTCCATTTCTGTGACTGCACCAAAGTCACTATTCTTTCTCAATGCAAAGCGGGCTGGGTCCTCTTCGAATTCCCTCCCCAGCAAGTATACACATATAATTGTAATTCATCATTCCACAATTACATTGATTGTAATTTCATCACCAAGACATTGCGACAGCAGTAGTGCATGATGGGTGGCGAATTATCTTCGCATTTATCCGGCAAATGCCGTCGCTGAAACCATGGTATTATAGTTGTTGCTGCATGACATATTGCAGTATATTACTATACTCATAGATACAGCCCAGGATTGTCCGCGGATACCATGCAGTACAAGCGTACACATAACCATTATTGCGTTTTAAAACTTGCTGATGCCCAGTGGCGTGGCACATCAAGTGCAGGGGTTACTACTCCCTGGTGATCCGCAACTTGCACTCCCCCCCCCCCAGTGCCAATCTAGCTAGCCCAGGTTTCGGTTTCTGCTGCATTCACTGTCAACAAGTCATAAAGCAGCATGCTATTGTCATCACATCATGCTCTCGTACCAGGACGTGGATACAGTCCTTTGAATGTACGGGTGCCGGCGTGCGGTGTGAAGAGCAGTAGTGTGAATAACTGTGAACCTGCCCTGCCTGCTAGAGATCTAATGTAGACGGCACTATAGCGGAACTATGGCGAGTGTTCTTGTTCATTGCATGCCAGGCCAATTTGAGGCTTATAAAAGGTTTCTCATAGGTGCCATACATCGGCGTACACAACGCCGTACACCTGCCGCCAGTTGTTGCGGGCGTAAAGGCATGTCTGCTATTGAGTTGCCTCCGGCATCGACAGACAGTCTACTGCCAATCAGGGCGTTTCGGAAATCGACGCGCCGTACGTCTGCAACCCATTGAACTCTCGGACAATCAGTACATCTGGGAAGTGAGTGAGAGTAAGAGTTTGTGGCGGTTTGGGATGTATATCCTGAACGCTTCTTCAAATGAAACAGCCATCCATATGCATATACATATTCATCAACATACATGTTTTACCAAAGAGTAGTATGACAAAATGCAAATCGTAAATATGGGCGGTCCCATATCCGTCCAGGCAGGCAGCACAAGACAATACGGATGTGAGCGTTTTGCTGGAAACAGTCCATCAGGGAAAGCGGCGGCGGGTGCAAGTGGATAGCTGCCATTGCTCGCATGAAGCAGCCCGAGGCGCCGTACGCCAGCAACATCAGCCCAAAGAGCTGCAGCATGTCGGTGGCGCTGCTGAAGGCTGCCAGGTAGCCGCCCATCTGGAGGCACCAAGAGTTCTGGGCGTGAAACCCCCGAAGGTGACCCCGCAGGGGAGATTAATGTCAACCACGTCGATGGGGCTAGGGAACAGCGCTGGCTGTAGGCGCGAAGGGGGGGGGGGGGGGGGGGGGAGGGGGGGCTTGAGGTGTGTCACTGCCTCCAGAATCAGAACCCACAACGTCGGGGTGTGGGTGCTGTGGAGGGAAGGGAGGGGGGGTTATGAAATATGAAATTTCTTACAACTTTATTCCCGCTTAGTTTTTGATGCTAAACATGCCAGCTGTCTTACGGCCCGGTGGCGCAAACCCGCACAAGGTCCACCAATTTACTAGTGCGTATCGTGCAGCCCTCTGAAGGCCAGGTCCCTCAGCTAGCGGTCATATCCCGTCTTTTTCTTATTTCCCTTTTTGATTTTTTTGTAAACCCCTTCCCGACCCTACCCGTACCCTAGTCCAATCTGGCTGGGCATTCCTCGTGCTATTCAGGGCCTCATACGAACCCAGCCAGTCTCCCTCCTATCGGTAGCTGCCGCCCGCTGTCCCGGCGGGTGTAGCTAGGACGCCCCCTCGGACGACCTCCCCCCCGCCTACCCCTTCCCCACCAGCGCAGCCTCCGCACTCGGGCTGAGGGAGCCGAGGCATCCCGCCAGACGTGCGGAGGGTGCTGAGCGTGGGGGCAGTCGGGGACGTTGCCGTGCTAGCTGTGTTCGCGTGCTAGCCTTGTCACTGGTGGGTCGAGCTTCTCGGCGCACGGTATCTTCCTGCGGGCCGCTGGAAGATCGTCTCGGCATCGGGGGAGTTGTTGAACGAGTAGTTTGAGTATACTTCGTGGTCCATACCACAGGGAACAACAGGCGGGTGCTCCATCAAACCATGGGCGCGTGCTGCAAGTCCTTTCGCCGGAACCAGCGCCCGGGTCTATGGCGCGTACCTATGTCCTGTAAGTTTGCCGTGAGCCCCCTGCAGCTCAGTGGGCTCAGGCAGCGTGAGGGCGATACATCAGCCGGTGGTTTCCGGCGGCTCTGATGCGTCTGCGGGGCGCACGTCTGCGAAAAAGGGTGCATGTAGAAGAGCCACTTCACAAACTAGCGCCGCAGCGCGCCCGCTCCTGTGTCAGAAGTGAAGAATCCCATCCGCCATTGGTTAGATGACTTTCTACTAAAATACGGGCCCTGATGGCTGTGTGATGGCCAGAACTGTATTGCAGTTCGCTGAGCCATGATGGCAAAGGGTGTAATCAGATGTGAGGGGTGGATGCTTTGAGGCGGTTCACGCTGGTTTGGCGGACGTACATCGCGTGAAGGGGTCCCCAGAATGAAAAGTGGTGCTTGCTTGATGTGGTGAAGGCAGAGGGGGGGATGGGGGGGCATAATCGAGTCCTCATCATGGTCTCGATATTGAATGGACATGAAATGATGCTATTTGGGACCAGTGTATATTTCTAAAGGTGACCAGCGCAGTTATTTATACGGGCCGGGGAGATATAGGCGTGCTTCTTCACTCTGACCCGTGATTACTTGCATTATCTGCATAATGCATAATGCGTTATCCGCATGATGCACTGCAACAAACGAAGATATGTCAATGTAAAAAGTTATGGTATGTGTTTTCCATGGCGCCATTTACAACACCGTTCACTCTTGCAGCGCAATTTTTGGGTGCCCACCCCCTTTGAGAAGGTGCTGATATTTGCAACTTTTCCGTAGTCCAGCGTCTGCCCCTGTGCATACTGAAAAGTACGCCTACCTCCTGATCACGGACAGTTGCGCCCATCCGTCAATGCAGTCATCGCTGAGTGGGAGTTTTGTGGAATGGTGTATGTGGGAGACATGCCAGCGCGCGATTTTATGACGGTAGCTGCTCAGTTCTATCTAACTGGCTGTAAAATGATTGTAATTGTTATCCAAGTGGGGAAATGGCTGAATGTACACCAGGTTGCATTGCGTCATCACCCCCCTGGTTTGGGGGCAGACATGGCCTTGCAGATTAAATGCTCCAAAACCATGGCAAAAGGCTGCCCATCTTGACATCAGGCCACAGGATGGCCACATCGATGGTGCACCTCAGGATGTCGACAGACAGGATGATGGCCATCTGGCAAAAGCCAGTAGACACAATGCGCAGCGCCTGCGCATGCAGTTGGTAGTAAGTTGTGAGTCGACGCCCCACATTCGCCTCGAGCGCAGGCCAGCAATCGAACATGTATTTCTTCGCATTTGAGGAGCGTGGCCGGGGAGCTGCTGGCCGCACACATTGAGCAACTCTGCGGCGCGCAGCTGGTTGCCAGCCGCTTCGGTGCTGTCGACCATCCGGCTGAAGCTGCCGGCAGTTTCCACCCAGACTGTCCATGGGGTGGCACAGCGTTGGGCGCGGTGGAACAGAAATCAATTCAGAGCTGGATGGAAGGGGAATGGCGGGGAACCGCTCAGCATATGCGTCTGGGCCCAACATACCGCACGCAAAGGCGCAGGCTTGCTGGGGAACGTTCCGGAGGCGGAGTGATTGAGCACGCGTGGTTGAGCAGCAGGATCGCGATTGCCGCGCTCCGCACTGCCACAAACGCCTTGCCTAGCCCCCTGACCACGCCCGCCAGCTGCTCCACCTCGCGGTCCGTCTGGCCGATCAGGTCATTGCCCCCTGGCCGCCCTGCATCCCATCGCGCTGCCGGAGCACTGCGCCCCTGGCTGCATGCCCGCGCCTCCTGAGCCCAGCGATCCCCGCTGCCCAGGCTCACGCTGTGCCAGCTCTCCTGCGATGTGGAGCAGGCTGCCTGCGGGCGTCAGGCGGCGCATCAGTGGGAGCATCCATAATCATCCTTCCAAACCTTGTGGCATGCTCAATTAGTGTGGTGTGTCCAATAGCGATGCAAGCAACGCCTAGCAAGAATGGCACCATCTTATCATTGTCCCCCAGCGTAGAGAATCTTATGATAGGTATACCTCATAAAGCCAGGATGGCATATTTGCCAAGCAAGTGGCATGCTTGAGAAGCGAGCTGACAGACTGGGCGGGTGTTGTCGCGGCGAGCCACCAAGTGTTGTGCATCCCCGTACGGCTACTGCAGCGCAGTGGACGACTCTATGCACCGACGGCACAGGTTGGTGACCGTAGGTGGTTTGTCGCACGCGCACCCGTAGCGATGTTTGTGTCGACACCCGACCCCCCGTGGCGAGAGCGTGCGGATGTAGCATTGCGTCGGCCGCGCCCGCACCTGAGGTCGCCAGCGCCGAGGTGCCGAGGGGCGGCACGCCTGCGACTCGCGCGGGGAGCGGTCGTCGCTGCCCGTGGGGCGCCTCGGCGCCAAGCGGGACAGCGCATCGTACTTCGCGTACTCGCCGCGCTGCTTGCTTGCGCAGACAGGGGATGCCACAACTGAGAGATAGTCCTGCCTATATCGCCTGAGACCTCCTCCCACAGCGACGCGCTTATCGCCCACCGCCAGCACGGCACAATCACGGCACCCGGCGAACGCCCCGACTCCCGCGCGCGCCCCAGCGCCACCAGTAGTGTGCTGTGCGCTGCTGCCACTGTCGGAGAACGATGACCCTTGCTGCTGATGAGGCGCGCCAAATAATGGCATAGACGGGTCCGCGCAGTTATTATTCGTCCGCCGCCGCCGCCGCCGCATCATATACCAGTCCATATAAGTCTTTGCACATAGAAATCCGCGCGCATCCTCGCCTTGGTGCCCAAGCCATGGGGCCACGGGGCCACAGAGCCTTGTAATCCAGTGTATGCAAGCCTCCTACGCCAAGGAGGCAGCGCCGTTTCTCCCGGTTATATTGCACTTTTAGAATGTTCTTCGACAATGGTATAGTTCGGCACACGGCTAAAACCACAGAAAAACTGAGCGGTGAATACAGCATGGCAACTTGTTGGCGGCGTAGCTACCATCCGTCGCATATGCCCGCACGCTGCCGGTGGTGGGTGGACGCATGCATGCGCTGTGAGACGACCGCGAGCTTCAGCCCAATCCATGCACGCTACCGATGCAATGCATGGCATTTCCATGAGAGTGTGCCAGTAATAATGCCGTCGCCGTGATTGGGCCAATCATCCCACAATTTCCCAAGCTCCAAGATAAGCGCCGTTGACCGCGCCTCGCTGGGTAGGAATGGCACACATAAGGTGCCTTCGATTCCATAGGTGCATGCTTATACCGCCGCCCGCACCGTAGGCTAAGCACGGCTGGCCCCCTCGACAACAATGTTGCCACTGTTGCACAAGTATGCTCGCATGTTGTAACACATGTCTCCCATCATCCAAGGGGAAAAGCCAAAATGATGACGGGGTCCGCGCAGCGTTGAGACCATCCAAGGGGTCCTTGCGCCTGGGAACTGGCGTGGAAGGGCACATTTCATGCCCCCATCATGCGCCCCCATCCACAGTGAGTGGGCCGGCTGGGATACCAGAACATGGGGTAACTTTGACATGCCATAACATTTCGACATTTTACTGGATTGGGCTGTAAATTAGTGCGCTGGAAATTGCAGATCGCGGGCTTTCCATCTCACTGAATCACAGCCCAATCTGGTAAACGTCGAAATGTTATGGATTAAAACGTGATTGCAATATATTGCTGTTTCTTGCATCATGGCCGCAAACATCTAGTTTGCGAATGTCGCATGCAGTCCGCTAGCTGACCATAGACTCCAAACCATACGCCGCACAGCATGGGGTAGGTGGCCAACACATGTATCTCGGCGACCATGGGAGAAAAAAACGGTTCTTTTTGCCCAAATGTCCGCGTGCCGTGCGCTGAAACTGTTCACAGCCCGGCCGTGCAGCACTTGTTACACTGGTAGTGTCGCATCACAGACGACGCGCGCGCCACGTGCGCTTTTGCATTGGCCCTAGCACACCATGTGCACGCTCTTTCATGGATATCGTCGCAAGGGCTGCAACGGCGTAGACTATGCGTGGGTTCACCGGCTAGAAGCGACCAAACCCAAATCATACCCATAAAACATGCAGAGAATTTTGTGGGCTGCTGTATCTCGGCTCATGCAGCAACAAAATATTGCACTAGTATACTACAATGTCATAATTATTATGTTACAGGCGTCAAAAGTAATGAACGGGTGGGTCTTAATTCGTGCGCAGGCTGCACGCCATATGTCGCCAAGTGATATTGCCGCACTGCGAGCATATAAAAACATAAAATACACCCCTCCACATAAGTCATAGGCCCCTTTCTCGCCGAATCCGAGCTTACCAGTAGTAGGCAGCTGAATCTAGGGTGTATGACCTGAAATCATGGAATGCTGCACATTTATGCTCAGCCTTAATCACCATACGGTGTAAGCAAGCCCTTTGGCCCTAACAAGTGTTCTACACGAGTAGCACTTGCGCCACACTGAGCGTTTTCAGTACCCCCACAACAATGGGAGTTGGTGCCCCGCACGTCCCGCCGCGCATGCATTGACCATTGTTGCATGGTGGGATGGCCATGTTGGGGCGAGGAGAGATCTCAGCAAAGAAGCTAGGAGATTGTTGGATGGGGTGCGGCCATTAATATTGGCGTACGCCCGTGCACGATGTGGCGTGCTGATACCATCGCCACTGCAGTGTTGCCTTGTGGTGCAGCTTTAAAACTCGCGGTATCGCTCGGTGCGTTGCGAGGAAACATACAAGTACACACATATCATTTTCATACTACACGCTGTCACGCAGCAACGATGATGATAATGACAATGCCGACTATACATGATTAATGTGTATCGATTCACATTTCTGGTAACAGAGAACGAGTTGCAACGTGCGTTGCCCGCGCGTGCCATGGGCAACTTAACTTCCCCATGAGTAACCACATAGTCGGAATCGGACGATACTACGCGCGTCGGAGGCACAGTAGAAACATAGATAGACAGCTTCGTGAAGACACAAAAGAAAAATAAGAGATCAGACAGATAGTTGCGCGTGACACGACGACACGGCACATGACCTACAAACACAGCGCCCGAGACGAGTGACCGAATACGCAGACCAGAAGAAAGGACACAGAAAGCCGGTAGCTACATGGATCGCAAAACAAAGTGGCGGCGGTAACGAACCTCATACATGTGGGCGGCGGTGCAGTTGGCGCGACAAGACTGATGCCGATCAGAATGACGATAGCCCGCAATGGCAGGGACCGCTGCTGCACGTGCGCCCAACTGATGTTGCACGCGCGCCCATACCGCACTCCACACAGGTCCAAACCACCAGCACTACCTGTCTTACCAAGAAACAGACAAAAACTAGTAGGTAACCAGGATGCTGCCTATCATGTTTTGCTATGCATGAGTAAGCACGCAGTGCTGGCGCTAACTGAGAGAGATGACAAAGGGCAAGAAACAAACCGCAACTATGAGAACAATGACGATGCCGAACACATGATTATATAATGTGCATCGATTCACATTTCTGGTAAAAGAGAACAAGTTGCAGCGTTCGGTGCCGTGCCATGGGCAACTGAAATTCCCTATATGTGACCATATAGTGGACTCATTATTTTCGTACACATAAAATGTGACTCAATAATACCATCTTTCATACATCTTCATAGACATAACTTCTCATACTATAACATTTCACGCAATGTCGAAGACAATGACGATGCGGGACGTATGATTAATGTGCATCGATTCACATCTTTTCGTAACATGCCGAGTTCCAGCGTTCGGTGCCCTGCCAGGGGTAACAAAAATCCATATATTCGGACTCGGAAGATACCATGCGCGAGGGAGGCACATGAACAAATGCAGACAACTTCGTGAGGACCTCCGCGGACAAAAAGAGAGCCAGACAGATAGTTACGCGTGACAGCACAGGGCTGCTCGAAACGACGACGCGGCACATGACCAACAAATACAGAGCCTGAGACGAGCGACCGAATACGCGGACCGGATCAATGGACACAAAAAGCCGGCAGCTACATGCATCACAAACACAGTGGCGGCGGTAACGAATCTCATAGAGGTGGGCGGCGGTGCAGTCGGCGCGACATGGTTGATGCCGATCAGAACGACGACATGCCGCAGTGGTAAGGATTGTTGTTGCACGCGCGCCGGACCGCGAAAGACCACGCTCCACACAGGTCCCAAACCCCAGCAGTGCCTAACTTAACCAATAAACAAATGAGTGCTATGTGTTGGGCCACATACAACGGGGGTTGGCAGTGCGGGATGCGGCGTGGCACAACACGGAGCCGGGAGAGAAGGGCGCTCTTGGAGACATCTTGGACATGTTAGAGTACGGGCATGGTCTTTGGCACAAGTCGGTAGGACAGGTGAGCAAGGGGGTGCGCCGCACTGTGCGTGTCGCATATATGGCCTCGGATCAGGGTGCCCTCTCGTCGCAGGGCACTCGGTGTACCACAGGGCTCACAATAAGGAGGCTTTACTCGCAAGAGACTGGTTTTCTCGGAGTCTTGAGCTTGGTGGCAGCTAGAGAGTCGAGAGCATTCTCGTTGCCTCATCAGACGGTGCATATTCGTCCGCCATCCCGTTGCCGAAGCTGCACGGCACGTCCGTGGATCAACATCGCACACCTGTGCACGCGGGGCCCGGCGGACTGAACTGTGCGCGCATCACATCCATCCCGCCTCGTGCTGCGGGGTGCAGGCCGCTTTTAGGTGGCTTGGTGTGTGTATCTTTTTGTACTGCTTTTAGCGGTGGATTAATTGCTGTAGTGGACGTTTTCTATTGCCTTTTCGTGTGGTTTCCTGATCGCCTTTTGCAGCTAGCTCATGTAACTTATCATTAATTAGCGCTTTTGGACACTTGGACACTTGGACAATTGTCGTATTGTCCCATCACACCAGTCTATATAATTACATGAGCTAGCAGCAGGAGGCGATATCGGAAATCACCAAAAAAAAAGGGCAATCAGAAAGGTCTATCGTCTAGCGAATTACGCTGGTGCATTACGTGATCGAAAGACCAGCGCGCAGCACAGCACAGTAACAAAACCCTATTATTCTTCTCACTGCTTGCAGGTTTATCACCGTATAGTCGCTATCGTCACCCGCAAGGACGGTACCCTGTATAGAGGAATTCCGCCTGTATTCTTTTGTTTTGAGATGACGAGCGAATATAAATGGAGCGATGACGGCACCGTACGGTACTCGTATTCGTATTTATATAGATGACGATAATATCATTATAGAATATGGAATCCTCGACTGTCAATTTAAAGTACTAGTGATAATTTAGATCACACCGCGGTAGCTACGCGGTCAGGATTATGTATCGTCTAATACCGGTACTTGTACAGCTGCTACATGTCCGGCACATCAACTTAGAACCCGCGTGGTAGCGACTAGTCATATCGCATCATCGATAGTCATCGCGATATATTTACATGAGCTAGCAGCAGAAGGCGATATCAGGAAATCGCCAAAAAAGGACAATCAGAAGGGTCATCGCGATATATAGTCGCTAATACCTGTCTGTAGTGCGCACATGTCAAAGCCCTGATGTAAAAAGATAAAAAAATAGGTCATACTACTCTCCCCGATACCGCGGCCGAGTCGGGCTAGAAATAACATACGGGTAGGGTACGGGTAGAAATAACATGCTGATGTAGGGGGCGCGCAAACTGGCGGCGTCGCGTTATTTCTACTACTGCCATCGTTGGCACGATCATCCAGTAGGTTGACTACAGGTACCCGTCCTGTACAGGTACCCGGTATATATATTTTTGTACCGCCGGATGGTTGCAGGTACCTAGGTATCAGTACTTTAACAGTATGTATCAGTACACAGTACTGATATCGGTAGTCGCTATTGTCCGCCCGGCGGCGGCGCGGTGCGGCGCGGTGCGGCGCGGCGCCGCCACTGACTGTAATCCTCAGTATATTTACATGACCTACCTACCGGTAGCAGCAGAAGGCGATACTGTATCAGGAAATCACCAAAAAAAAGGACGATCAGAAAGGCCCTAGTAGTATCTGATTGCAGTGTGACTGGAGAATTCGAGGTACGCTAGCGGTAGTCGCTTTGATAGCCACAAAGGATATAAGCGACTAAAATATTTCCGCCGCAACGTACCGGTACCATACTGTCGCGGCAAATCGAAGACGAAGACGAGCGAGCCCGTCATACCCCGCTCTGTCACGGCGCCCTCCCCCAGCGAACCACCACCCCTTTCGCCACAATGGCCGCGCTTTCAGCCACGATGTCGGTGGCAGTGTCTTCCACGAGGCGCATGTGCAGCTCAGGACCTGCCAGCACGAGCGGTATCCCGTCCCACTCGGCGGCAGCCGTCCCGGCGCGGCGGTGTCACCGTCGCTCACAGGCGGCGCCACGTGGCCGCTCTGCGTTATCATTGCCACCCGCTGCCCGTGCCTCTGCTGCCGCACCCAGCCGCGCGCTGGAGATGCTGTCAGCCGCGGGAGTCGACCTGTCGGTAGAGCGGTACACGATGGAGAAGAAGAGCACGCTGTTTGTTGTTGGGCTGTCTGTTCACAGGACGCCGGTGGAGCTGCGTGAGCGGCTGGCCATCCCAGAGGCGGAGGCGCCACGTGTCGTCGAGGTCAGTCGCCGACCACCGGAAGTCATACATCCCCTCCCCCACAACCACCCTCTCACGCAGAAGTACCACCCTTGCGCCGAGAACATCAACATGACTGCGCAACTTGTATCCCGTCGACGCTGCCATTTCAGCCAGCCACGGTCTCCTTCCACCCAGCTCCGAGAGGTCGTGAATTGGCGCACTGGGAACCTCTTGATTGGGAAAGCCATGCAAGTACCGGCAATGTACCGCTTTATATATTTTTATGACTCTTGACACCATTTAGTCATCTACCAGTACGTGGAGATTATGCCTCAGCCCTTCGCCTTCAGTCGCTCGCGCCTACCGTTCGAACGCTGGCGATAGGCTCCCTATCGCAGTATCGTTCACAGCTTCGAAAGCGACGAATTACATCGACGCGTCGGGCGGTGTTTCTCCGTGTTTTCCAGTTGTTTTCGTTTTTTGCCGTCGCATGCGTGCCTGTCGAGTTTGATCACGACGAGGGCATGCGAGCTCGGCCAGCCAAGCCTCTAAGACGTGCACACCTCCCCCATGCCCACAGGAGCTGTGCGCGTACCCGCACATCCAGGAGGCAGCGGTGCTGTCCACCTGCAACCGGCTGGAGGTGTACGTGGTGGCGCGCTCCTTCCACCCGGCGGTGCGCGAGGTTGAGGCGTGGCTGTGCGCCGCCAGCGGCGTGCGCCTGGAGGAGCTGCGCCCCAGCCTCTTTGCGCACCGCGGCGACGAGGCGACGGAGCACCTCATGCGAGTGGCGGCGGGCCTGGACTCGCTGGTTGTCGGGGAGGGGCAGATCCTGGCGCAGGTGAGTCGCAAAGCGCTGCTTGTACTATTATCGCAGTACACTAACCTGCAGTTCGCACACAGTATTCCGCATCATAATGAATATTTATATCTATGTATCCAGTTTTATTATTCTTACCTGCGGCTACTGGCGCATGTTCATTATTACATAGAAACAATTACGTAGAAACAATTACGTAGAAACTAAATGTGACTTTCATCGCAGGTGCGGCAGGTGCATGTCACGGGGCAGGGGCTGCCGCACTTTGGGCGGGTGCTGAATGCCGTCTTCAAGGCCGCGGTCACTGTGGGCAAGCGCGTGCGCTCAGAGACCGCCATCTCTGAGGGCGCGGTCAGCGTGAGCGGCGCGGCGGCGGAGCTGGCGGCGCTCAAGCTGGCGCAGGCGGGGCGCCCCCCGCTCGAGGCGCTCCATGTCGTCGTCATCGGTGCCGGCAAGATGGGCCGGCTGCTGCTCAAGCACCTGCAGGCGAAGGGCGTGCGCGCCGTGACGGTCGTCAACCGCTCCCTTCCCCGAGCGGAGGCGCTCGCGGCGGAGTTCCCTGACGTGGACATGGTGCTCACAGGCATGCCGGGCCTGGTTCCCGCCTTACGCAGCGCGGACGTTGTGTTCTGCGCGGCTGGCGCGGACGATGTGCTGCTGAGGGAAGCCGACGCGGCAGCGCTGCCGACACGCGAGCGCCTGATGGTGGACATCTCGGTGCCGCGCAATGTGCACCCGGACGTAGGGGGCGTGCCTGGCGCGGTGCTGTACAACGTGGACGACTTGAAGGAGGTGGTGGCGTCCAACCTGGCGAGCCGCGCCGTGGCGGTGCGTGCGGCGGAGGGTCTGATCGAGGCGGAGGTGGCGGCTTTTGGGCGGTGGAAGGGCACACTGGACGCGGTGCCGCGCATCCGGGCGCTGCGGCAGCGCGGGGAGGCAGTGAAGGCGGAGCAGCTGGAGAAGTACCTCGGCAAGCTGGGAGCGGTGGGGGGAGGCCTGAGCGAGGAGCAGGAGGGGCTGGT
Source organism: Tetraselmis striata (assembly GCA_006384855.1). NCBI lineage: Eukaryota > Viridiplantae > Chlorophyta > Chlorodendrophyceae > Chlorodendrales > Chlorodendraceae > Tetraselmis > Tetraselmis striata. The sequence continues at coordinate 103,452 of VCJN01000444.1, forward strand.
GCGGCAGCTGGCGCACAGCGTGGTTGCCCAGCTGCTGCATGAGCCCACGGCAGCACTCCGTCAGATGGCGGCGCAGGAGCCGGGCGGCCACGGCGATGCGGTTAACAGGCAGCAGCATCGGCTGGAGCATGGCAGCGCTGAGCATTGGCTTCCGCGTCAGTAGCAGCCGTAGAACACACCTGCGTAGGAGGGAGCTCACACCCATGAATGGATTGATTACGCAGATGTGGGGCACCCTGCTCATTTGACAATTTCTCAGTCCGCCCTGTACATCGGTAAAACATTGCCAGGATTTAATATTAGTCTTTCTGCTTGAGGACGGATAATTCCGGCCTGCCTTAGCCTTCGTCTTGAAAAGGGAATGTCAGCATGCATTGTATCATTACTCTTGACAGTGCTGGTTTCAACCCACCTCCAACATCCCAAAGTATAGCCAAGCATTATGCCTGCATGCGACACGAAGGACCACTTCATTGTATCCCTACCTTAGCTATGACTATGGTATATACAGCAGTTCCAGGCTAGGAAATCGAAACCCTCACTCAATGTGCAGGTTTGCGTGGGTTTTGTGCAAATGATGTCTCAAAGTCCCCATCGTGCTGGAAGCGGCACAGGGTCGCAAGCATATTTAGACATGTGTTTTACCTGCAGTCCAAAATTGAACCAAAAGCCAAAAGAGAACCAAAACTTTCTGACTTGGAGAACCCCGCAACCAATCAGTCGGGCTTGTCTAGCCAGGAAACAGCCCCCCCTCCCCCCCCCCCCCCCCCCGCACTTGCCACCAAACACATAAGGCTGAGAAGACTAGATCCCATGAGTCAAGAGTCTACATATCCTGCCGCGTGGATAGATGTATCTTCCATTGCTGCCACATGGCCGTACTCGCAGAATGGCAGAGTGTGCGGTTGAGTTGATAACAGTTGCCATCCTCCAGGGACATTAGTCCAGCAACTCCAGCAGGTCCCCGGGCTGAATTGTCCCACCGTGCTCAACGCGGGCATACACTCCCAGGTAGCCTCCCTTAGCGTCTACCCCCCCTAGCGCCATTGGGTTGCCGTCTACGATGGTTTGCGCATCAGGGTACAGCTCCTTCAGCTTGCCAGGGATGTCGAGATCCCGCACTGCACTGCGGGGGTTGACCTGCAGACGCGGCAGGCATCAGCAATGACAGCCATGAATAAACTGCGGCTACTAGACGCTTCCAACTGATTAGCTAGCACCCAGGAATTGCGACGCACTTGAGTGGACGGGCATCGAATGGTGGGCTCAATGATCTCCAGGATGGCAGAGCCGCAGCGGACACGCTTGCCGACCCAGTCCCATTCGTTCCATGCTGCGCCTCCATCGTAGTTTATGTTTGCGCGGAAGCGGAGCGGGTCGATGTCCCACCCCGTCTTTTGCTCAAGATCTCTCACCGACCGCAGGTTGACCATGTGCAGTAGCAGCTTATCCTCGGTGCCGCCGACATTGGCAAACTGATCAGCAAGGCGCAAAGAGCGCAGTTAAATAATGGCTGAATTCACACCAATTGTGGAAGGCATAGGCACGTAAGGTACAGTGCACTGGTCTGTCAAGGAGGCGCTCAGTGCCGCCGGTGTACACCCCACCTGATGCTTCCTCCCATCCGCGCCATGCACTACCTGCAGCAGCTTGCTGCCATCCTCCGAAGGCTTAGGGTTTCCTGACAGCAACCCCTCGAAGAAGCGCTCGGCGTCGGCGATGCCTCCCGGGCATGTCAGGGAGGCCTCCACAGCAGAGCCCTGCGGTCAGGGATGACCCAGCTCATTGCACTCCGAAGCGATCCGAAGGCAATATGAGAGTTGCATGATGACAGGCCAGCCATGCCGGACCTGGTAGCCAAGCCTGATTGTCTTCGTTGCGAAGTCGTAATCCATAGAAATACCTGCCAGGACTTCATCAGTGATCAGCTGGTGAAATTTCACCTACGGTGGCAGGTGCATGCAGATGGTCAGGATGGCAGCATGTGCCCAACGCACACCACGACTGGCACACGACACACACCACATCCACGTCAGCTAATCCTGGCATCAATGTTTCGAGACAATCAGCCATGCTCGCAAACGCAAATGACGCTGCGCACCTTGGAGCCGTGGTGCAAGCCCCGTAGCCCTTTACTAACAAACAATGACTCAGGGTCATTCGGGTCCCACTTCGAGGCGTGCTTGCCGGTTATGACGGCCCACTCTCTGTCTGCAGGGAAGCAACCCCCCGTCTCCAGCTGTACCTCAGGCAGCCGGACAGGAGGCAAGCCCTTCACAGGATAAGTGAGAAGGTCGTCCACTGTCGCGGCGTACGTCGCTGCACCGCCGACGCGCGAGCGCTGCCTACCACCAGTACCTATGGTTTTCTCTGCGAGGCATCGGGTACGATGGGACGCAGATAACAGCCGTGCTGCTCCGCCAACCGGCTGCACCCGTCTGGACGACACCAGCGCCAGCGGCTTCATGCCAGCAGACCTGGACTCCATCGACAGGTCTGCTGCTTCCGGTGGGTCTTCGGAGGCGGGAAGGGTGGTGGGGGGGGGGGGGGGGGGGGCGGGAGGGGCGGCACAAGGGTCGAGGCCAGTCGCGAACCACGACCCGAAGTCACACACCATGTCCTCAAAATTATCAGCCACATCACGCAGAAGGTCGTTCGCCGACTTCAGCAGAGCTGTGGTGTGAGTGGCGGCGAAGGTGTGTTTTTGGACAAGGGGCGGCACGGCCGCGCGCGTCGCGCGCTTGCCGGTTAAGCAGGCGGCGTTATTTTGAATAATTTAACTAGAAAATAGTCCACGCCTACCGACAGCTGTTGCGTCAGGTGAGCCACCTGAGGAAGGGTTGCCTTCCACCGGGCAACGACTGCAGAAGCGACGGAAGAGGAATATCAAGCGACACTAGGTCAGGGTGTAGTGGGCCGCGGGGTTCGTAGGAACCTCGGCTATCACAGTACAAATAGTTCGGGGGTCTGCAAGATCCGGCTCAGTTCCGGGTTTTTAAATCGCTCATATATCGACAAGAATACCGCGTCTCGCCTCTACCCGCTCTTGCACCTCGCACCCCTGCCCCGACCGTATCATGGCACCTAGCCCAAGTCGCCAGACAGAGGCCGCGGGGGACGCTCACCTCGGCACCCCAGCAGCGTTGGTGGCCGAGATGGGTTGTGTGGACGGACAATATGCGATTGATTGGTTGCGTCGTATGTTAAGCGTTGCCGAAGTACATAAGGACATGTTCGTGAACAACGAGGACGGCGGCGGCAAGGAGCTGACTATGCCGGCACGTCATCTTTCGGACCAAGAGCAGCTGGTGGCTCTAAACTCAGCCGACCAGACTCGCTATGCAACATTGTACGACGATACGGCCTCCTAGTGATGCGTATTATTTTCGGGCAACGGCATGCCGCCGTCTCGGTGCGGCACGCCGCAGAAGGATGGCAAGCGTTGCCCCCACACACCGTCGGGTAACGCTCCACAATACACTGTGGCAACCACAAAGCCCACGGTCTACATATTCTGGCCAAGGACGTGGATGGCCGGGCTCCCCACCGACCGTTTACGATTTATTGCACATGTGGCAAGACACTGGACGAGCATCACATGGAGACTGATTTTCCGGAGGAGGTGGTGCGGTGCGAGTACTGTGCCACCGGTGCTGTCAAGTCGTACGTGCACTCAGATGCTCGATGACTTCATGCTCACGGATATGAGTTACAAGAACGTGTGCTCGGTCTGAGTGTGCGTTGACACACGCATGGAGTGTGTCCTCTTACTCGGTTGAGAGCGCTGAACGACGACAACGAGCCAGTGAGACCGAAGTCCGTGTTGCGGCTGCCGGTGCACGAGTCTTTCTTCCGCGACCCGCAGCATATGCCGTCAACCCCGGCAGATCCGATCAACTTCTACGGACAGGCAGCAGCAACAACAGCAAGCAACCTCAGCGGACGAACCGTCCCATGGTGTGAGTGATGTAGTGGACGAACGGGAGCGATAGAGCGGCACTGTCGGCAGTTTTAAAGCCGGTGTGGAGGATCGCTTCCCGTACATCGATGGCGTCCAACAATTGTTGGCTGGCCTCGTGCGTCCCGCACACATCACTCCCCGCGGTAACCCGTACGGTGAGAATGTCTCAGTGAAGTCAATACTTGCTTTTCTGACTGCTGCAGCCCTTTGCCAACAGTCTGGCTTTGAATTTTGCCATCACCTTGCCATCAGAGCCAGGTTTGCTTGACTTTGAACGCCCACTTGCAGGCTTTCTGTGTGGTGGAAGGGCTATCAGATCCACATCCATGTGCCTTTGCTACTTGAGGACCATACTCTATGGCTATGTCAAGCAGCCACTCCTTGGCATGGGGACCATTAATCGCCTCTTTGTAGTTGGCAGGTTCGGGGACATCGCTGGCACGGCTAAGAGTGCAACCACATTGCCATTCGACAGGTGTGCCTTAGCAATCACCACTCTGTCATCTAACATAAGACAGCATAGCCTGAAACTGGTCGCGAAATAGTGTAGGCGGACGACAGTTCCGCACCGGTCTGTCAGGTGCAGAATTTCCACGTGCCCTTCCTAATGCTGGCTCCGTGTCTCTCACTGAATCTAACTCATCTGGAGATGCATTCGGGAGCACAAACCCATCGGACTCGCATCGGAGTCCTCTTCATACTCCAAACGCATTGCCGCAAACGGCGCGGATCCGCCGAACCAAGGTGTTTGCCCATCAAAGCGCACATGCACTGTGTGGATGATGTTGCCAGTGGTGGGATTGCAGTACACCTTGTGCCCAATTGAGTCCTCAGCATAGCTGACCATCACCCCTTTGAATGCCTTTACATCCGTTTGCTGGGCTAATTATCTGGAATTTTCACAAACGCAGCACACCCAAATGCACTGGCAGCCCTCTGTCCCGATTATGAATGATTGATACGGGTTGCTGCAGCTACTAGATCCAACCGCTCTGGAATAGGTGCGCTCATGCACCGTTGGCGGCGGAAAATTCCAGAGGCCACATCCAGGTGAGCACATCTATTGCATGCATCATGGCCATATGCTGCCTCACTGAGAGTTCCGAAAGGCAATTCTGCCTTCCCCGGCATACTATGTTGATGTGGTGCTGTCGATTGTACCCCATAGCATTGACCGTGGCCTGCAGGTTTTCAGCGCACAAGGGGGGTCTTGATCAAATTTAATCATCATGGCAAACGGCAAGTGCCCATTCTGATGTCGCTGATGAGTGGATTTACATTTTCGTACGACCACTGCCGGTTGCTTGTCCACATCCTCTGTTGTCTTGCTTTTCATGTATCCGAGCCACCGTTTGTTGGTGTAATGGCCAATGACAAAGGAGAGCGTACCGTAGGCCATGAGATGAGGCCGCTCGCACTAGACTCAAAAGATCGACAGAATTTTTTGAACTAGACCATCACTTGATTTAGCTGGTTGTCTGTTCTGAGGGTCCGCAAATGCTTTATTGAGAAGACAATCACGACAGAGCTGATTGCGGATGTTACACGGAAAACTAGGCATTCCAGTGACATTGTGGCCATGTTGCGTCTGAACACCACCCATGTGTAAGCGACCGAGTCTTTTGTGCCACAGTTGTTCCGCCTCAGCATTAGCTTACATAATAAGATAATAGATAGCATCGCCACAGGGTCAACATTGCTTACATTGGTACCGGTATGGCAGGCAACTGCCCGTCCATGGCCGGCCGTACGACAGACCGACACAACAGCACGCTTAAACTCCTCCTCAACGAGCTGGAGGACCAGAACGGCGGTCGCTGGCACGTACTATCCACGGACCCGGGCAACAAACCTATGGTTGACTTCTCCTCCCCCAACAGAGCCACCCTGATCTCCCGACCTAACCGATAGGGGTGAGAATCAAACACACACTCCCGTGCATCAACATCCCCGATTGCCTAGCGGAGACCCAAGAAGGGGAAACCGAAAGTCCCAGCGCCGCCCAAGCACCCACAGTGCTCCCCATGACCATTCTATCCTCCCCCCCCCCCACCTCCGCCCTAAACACTGCAAGCCGGACGCAATAATACGCATCGTCAAATCAGACTGGGACCCGGCCACCAAAACCATATCTCCCAGTAGCGATCTCATAGCAGTCCCAAAAAACACAAATAATCGAATTCAGATACTGCACTAATGTCAATCAGGGCACCGTACACGCTCTCATCCGCGAAACATTCCAACACATGGTGAGCGCCCTACGTCAACTAGGCTGGCAGCGTCCGATTGAAATCATCCCCGTCACCCTCAGCCACAGCGGTACCATGCACAAACTCACACCAGAAGCCATCCATATCCTCACGCTCCTCCGCCCCAAGAAGCAACCCCCGGACAAACCCCCTCCACCCTTCAGCGCCGCTGCAATCCGCCTCTTTAAAAAACTCGAAAGACACTCAATTGGATGGCAACATACTCTCCTCCGCATATCCCGAATCCGCCCGACAGTCCCCTCAAATCTGCCATGTCCAACCCCAATATCTCCCACAAACCCCGCACGCACACTCACCACGGCGAACCTGAAACGCGAAAACGCGCTTTTTGTACGTCCACACCACCTATAATCGGCACATTTAACATACGCGCTTCCGCAGATCACCGTACACGACACCCCTGCTACGGCAGTGGGGGGCGATAAAGCGGCATGGAAGGAGAAGGGGCGCGGGCGAAAAGGGGGAAGGCCGGAAGCTGCATCCGTAATCCCTAGGGTTCCCACAGCGGTTGGATAAAGCAGCTCTTAAAAGCAACTCGGCATGGGAAGTGGAGAGCAGCATGTCAGCATGTTGTAAGTCGATTTCAATTTCAATTTCAATTGGTACCGGTATCAGTAGCATTGGCATCACTAGCACCAGCACGGCTAGTGCTAGAATCGGCAGCTTTTCTCACTGCTGCAGCAACAACTGCTAACCTACTCACTGCCTTCTCGTTGTCGAGAAAGGTCTCCTCTGCCAGGTAGGATGTCGAGACCATTGTCCACCTTCAGGCCTACCATTTCTCCATCCAAACCATCATGTCATAATCCTTAGATCCATGATATTAAATGTAGTCACACCCACAGCTGACCTGCATCCGCGGCGGATTCGGGAGACTGCCACATGCACTTTTTGTTAATATAGAGTAGGAGTGTAGAGTGTGGTGATATCAAAAAATGCACAACCTCATGTGGTAAGGGTGAAGGCCGCTTCAACAACACCAATGCCCTCAATCGCCACATCCACACCACCCACTGTGCTGGAGCGGTTTAGTTTCCTGATGGATTTGAGCTTAGATCGATATGCATTGCAGCTAGTATTGCAACCACCATCCACAATTCCTCAACGACCATGTCGTGGTGACGCAGATTAACACGATGCCATATGAGCGATCGGTTTAGTTGCCACAGATGCAGTATCATTAGTGGAAAGCTGATATTGTCCACCCCCACTTAATCACCGCCGACATTAGTGTCAGATGCACTAGGGGTTCGTGCTTGGTCAAGATCTTATCCCCCAAGCAATAGGATCGTCTTCCTTGTCAGATGCATGCTCGGCTGACCCCTCGGTCATGGTGGTGAGATGAGCCGTTGCGCCCCCGGTGGAGAGTTTCGACTTAATGCTAAGGACATTCATCCTCTTCTTGTTCCATGCCAAATGCTCGTCATCCGATGCATTGCAGTCGGGACCTCGGTGGTTCTTGGAACCACGCCTGGATGAGCATCTACCGGCAAAGGAACTAACCCGTTCTGAAACTTGTCAGCCAATAATGCATGTGGCTGGGCTGGCTCCATGGTCGGACGCGAGCCCGATCGCTGTCGACACGTGTGATCAAAGCCGGAATTGTCGACGTGAATTAGCAGCTGCTCTTCGACTAGGCGAGACTCAAGCATGGCCCGAACGCCATCGGCACCGGTGAGCCCTGCATATTTGCACATGCATGATATTGAATTATCACTCGGTAGACACCCACGCAGTATCATCCCGAGAAAGTAATCGTAAAAACAGTGTTGACCGCGTGGCATCAAACATGCAACCGCCTCGTTGAGCTTGCGCTACTGTTGGCGCTTGCCTTGGAGACAATCCCCGACGTTTTTTACATGCACTCGGATCGTTGTACTTGTCGCTAAGTCGATTGCCAATGTCAATGCTGCGAGGAACCGAGTATCTGTTCAACGTGTCGTGCAATGCTTGCCAATCCAGAGTTCCTCGGTTAGGTGTGCAGTCACATCGACTAGTTCAAGTGCATCCATGCCATGCTTAGACGAGCTTATTCCCAACATGAGGTGGTTTACGAGCTCTTCTTGTAGTACACCATTGACTTTGTGATGTAGTCTTGACGAGAGAGTAGCATGGTAAAGTAACTATGGTGCCTTGATGCCGAACCGAGAGATTGCGAGCGATGTCCAAGGGGATGACATCGGCTTGGTCTTTGTCTGCATGGATTAGGGAGATCCAATTTCTCGCAAGAGAGAACCGAAGTGTCAACATCCGCGCTTGTCGTCGAACATGTGCGATGCCACTGGGCCTCCTCCTGAAGTCGCGACCGATCCTCGCCAATACCCACCATTCCGACTTGAAGTTCCTTGATGGCCGTCAATATGCGATCCACTCCCCCCGGCTCCTCGTCGTCAGCACCGTTGTCAACATCAGTACGGCTTCCACGTCTTCCGCATCGTCCATTGCTCTTATTGCCACCAGATCCTCCTCCGGTTATAGTCCGCAGGCGAGGAGTACCGCCAGTGTGGGCATATGTCGGGAGGTAAAGGCGATACCGCCCTCGATCCACCGTCGAACATGTCGTCGACCTGTAATAAGTACCCAGGATGCCTGATGTCACCAGTGAGACAACACTCGTCAACTGTACAGTACGCGGAATATCGTAAGCGGTGGCCTCTCGGGGACCTCACCGCCGGACCCTTTTCCTTGCTGAGGTATACCATTATGCCCTCACGGACCCTTTTTGTGCGTGGTCGATGCACATGTGGACGACAGGTGTGACATCCGGCGTTGGCCGAACAGTTTTAAAGCGTTGAGGCGTTGCGGCTGACACGTTTTATATGAATGCCGCACGCGCAAAGCCCCCCCCTCCCCCCCCCCCCCCCGCGGCGCCCCCACATGCGCCCGTTGGGTGCCTACAATGCGACCTGTGTACAGCTAATCAAAGGCGGCTGTCCCAGGGCTGATGGTAACCATTACACTTGGTAGAAGATGTCGATGACTCGTCGTGGTTGACTGTTCTAAAACAAATAACGCCGATGGAAAGAAATGCTTCGATATATTCCGCGACTCTATAGCTCCGAGCTCTCCTGAACGTCGCCGGTGCACTACGGACTCTTGTCTACAAGATCTCCAGAGCGAGCGAGACAAAAGCAACATGTGGAACTAATAGCCCATAACCTGTCATGCGCTGAACTTGTTGCGTTCTGCCTGAGTCGTAGGTGGTGGTGCAACATGTGCCGGAGGCTCTGCTAGGTGATGGAGACCGAATAAGTGATTACAAGGCGGGTAGCAGCCCCTCACTGATGAGGGGTGAGCAACCGGAGCTTGAGGGCTATTGGCGTTACGAGCTAGAGGTGCACACAGCACGCACATAGTCTCAATGTAGACCTCGTACGCGCGCGCCTGCGCGCGCTACTCTGCAGCGTTGTGACACCAAACACATTGACAATGAGATCTCAGTTGTCATCACGGCATATAGGGCTGCAGCGCCCTCTGCAGCTCTGCCCGCTTATTCTCTGGATAATCAGCCAAAAACCGGCCGACCTCCCGCCTGACATAAAGCGCACATGCTTGCTCGTACGCATGCGGTCCACGCGCTGGGAACAACGGGCTGTTCCTGTCCAGGACGCAGCCGCACTCATTGCGCGCCACGTGTCGATGGGCACCCTCCCCACATTCTGCCATGCACCAGGCGCATATTGCCGCGTTGCAGTGTCCGCACTGCAATGCAAAGCAGCCAGCAAAACCTCCAAATGGCTGCCGACATCTCGGGCAGCGCGGTGTGATGACGTACTCCCTGACGAAACTCCTCTGCGACGGGCACCTCGTACTGCGCGAGGCGGCGCAAGTTTTCTCGATCGCGACGTCCACTACTGGTCTCTTCGATTTCATGGCGGATGAGCAGCTCCATTCCATCGCGCCAGGCCTTCACGTAGGCTGCCGACTGCCGACGTGGCAGCTTTGTTGACAGCTGTGAATGGCTCAAACCCTGGGGCAGCCAACTCCTGAGCAAGGCAAATCGCCGTTGTTGCGCGCCAGCTGCTTCTGCCGCTCTGGGACCGACCCTAACCATCGCTGCACCGAAGCATGCAGGCACTCCATGCATGTAAAGTGGCCGTCGGTTGCGTTGCATGAAATACCCTCCGACATGGCGAGCATTTCCTGGCAGATGCAGCACTCCCTCTGAGGACCCGCACCCGCGGTAGGTCCTGCGTGATGCTCGGCTTCTCTGGCTTCAATGCGTAGCTCCACCAAGGCGGTCAGCAGCATCTGCTCCAGCTCCTCAAAGTCGGGGCGCTCCGCCTCCAGTAGCCAGCAGCGCTCCATGATACGCCACACGCAGTCCGGACAGCCGGGTGGCTTCGGCAACGGAAAAAGGGCAAATATCGAGTCAAAATGGGCACATTTACGGACTCGAAAATGTGCCCCCCCTTAAATCGGTTTTTGCACCCCCCAAGGGGGGTGCAAAAACTGAGTAACGCCCAATACCGTACGAATGTACTGTGAAACTGGCCTTTCACACATTCTTGCCAACACTGTACGAGGTACCCTTCACCTATACTGCACTATGTACTACACATCTGTCCACCGTCCCTTGACGAGATGCGTCGCTACCAGTCCATGCTAACCGTTTTTGCCTCGAATGCCACTCCGCCGCTGTGCTTTTCACTCTTCTATCACTCGCAAGCACCCTCGCGCTTTTGTTAAGGGAGGCATCTTCACGCATCTTGGTTCACAAAAGCATGGCAAACCGTCCTCGCAAAGGAAAACGCACCTCTGCCCGGTTGAAGACTCCGGGGGCATCTGCAGCTGCGCTTGGTTTCGAGCCAACGACGGCTCCCGACGCACTGCTAGTGACCCCCATGGCGCAAGATTCTCCGCAGATGCACTTGCGTTCGGGCAGGAGGGCGTCTCAGGCTCCAAAACCCACGACTCAGCCCATAAGGCCCCTGCAACCGAGCGGTGGGCAACATCGAAGCGGACCGCCATGGCCTTGGTACGGAGATTCGCAGCCTTTGGCCGAGCCGGGGCCTCAGCCTAACCCCCAGCCTCAAGGCGTGCCACCTTTGGACCCACTCCCCGGAGCGACTCCAACGGTACGCGGACTCGCATCTTCGTTAGCATCACTCATCTCGGCGCCGTGGGCTGCGTTTAGCGCACCTCGCTATCGCGCATCTCAGGGATCTCAACTCACCCAGACCGATGTCGAACAGTCTGGAGCCGATCAAGGTGAACCTTTGGCCACGATTCATGAGGATGAGCACGGACAAGAAGAGGAGGAGGAGGAGGAGGAGGAGGGGCCCAATACTGTCGGAGGGTGTCCGCCTGGACAAACGAGCCCCGCCACAAGCGCCACAAGTGGGAGCAAAATGGTAACCCCTCGCCCCTTGTCAACAGAACCTCGAACGTGTGCGCATCTTCGCGCGTGAGGGAAAAGATTCTCACACGTCCCCCCCCCCCCTTTCCCTACATAGACCATCTCCACGACCCCCCTTCAACAAGAAGCGCCACTTGTCAACCCAATACTCGGCGAGTGGAACTGCTACGAGCGGGACTTCCCTGCGTACTTCGCCACCTGGCCCGAACCACAGGACGGGCATCCCGACGACTACAAGGAGCATCACAAGCTCTTGACAAGAGTCATTGGCAACGTGGTCAACGTGTCGCCCAACTCGAACTTCTTCTTCATGCCTTGCCTCCACGCCATCGTGGACCTCTTCCCTTGCCCAGAAGGTATGGAGCTCCGGGTGCCCATCTCGGTCTTTGACAAGCGCCACATTGGCCAAGATGCCGCGAAGACGTGGGAGTTCATCTTACTCAGGTTTCACAGAAAGACATACCGCGTTCCCGAGAAGGGCAAGCTCGTCGTGTGGCTAGACATCGTCACGACTCCATGGCACTTCGCGTTTGCTGTCTGGCAGTCGCGAGATGGCGCCTTGGTCGCCCCTGTCTTATTCATCTACGACTCTTGCGTCTCAGTCAAGATACCCCCCCGCACCATCCCCTACCCCGGTTGGCAAGCTGTTTGGCTGGAGATTTCTAGGCCTCCCTCCCTGGGTGGGTGGAACCCCCCCACCCCCTGGCCACGGCTTCCTCCACGGGGTCGTCACGCAACAAAGAGACGCCAGCACCTGCTGGGCGAGATGCGTGCTTGCTGCCAGAGCCATCGCCACGTTCTTCTTGTGGAAGTTCTTCGTGAAGATGCCTGTTCCAGGCCACAGCGGTGTGACCGAACCCCCCCAGCTCCTCGTTGGCGACGACGATGTCGACACGATGGCCAAGGTTTGGGCACCCTTCTTCGAGTGTGCGCACATCTCCGAGAACCCCTCCTTCAACACCAAGGACCGTCTGGAGGTTGTTTACCCGCATCTCCACGGCAAGCTCACGAGATTCCCCATCGAGTTCTTCCCCTTGGCCACAAATTCACCATGCTTCTCGGTGGGCAACTTGCCGCAAACTGTGAGGCACTTTGGCTTCTCCGACACAGCCGCGAACAAGATTGCGCTGACTCTCGACATGGTACCGACCAAAGTGTTCACGAGCACTGCTGCAAGTGGAGTACGGAAGCTGTGGGTGCGTGCGCTCCCTGAGCCTCATAACGAGCACGCCTACGCCGACCGCAAGAGGGCACTCCAAGAAACCAATGGCAGCCAGGGAGCCTGGCCGGAGACATCTTGCCAAGATGCCGTGGGGTCCGTCCTCTTCGTTGAGTGCCAGAGCAGAACTGTGAAACACTGTGGCTACTCGATTCGCAGCGTGCGCGAATGGCACAACGACTACGAGATGCGGCGCGGCATTCAACAAATCAAGAACAAACGCTTCACGAAGTCCACCAAGACCTGCCAGCCCTGCCGAGGCAGCTCGGCACCCCGCACCGTCTTGGTCGACAACCGCTACTACCAGGTCGTAGCGGCGCCTCGTCAGGCTGGCGGGTCCTCCAAGCCCGCATCTCAACCACCGCCAGCGGGGTCCGGTGGAGATGGTTCCCAAAACGGCGCTGCAGCAGGTCTCCTCGAGCTTCGAGCAGCTCCGCCGCCTCCCCCCAGCAGGCTTGGTCCCTCGGTGACTGCCAAGCCGCCGAGTGAGCCTCAGCCTTCGAGAGCAACGAAGCGCTCGCACGGTGCGTTGAGCACAGGAGGCAAGACCACCTCGTCGCCCATGAAGCTGCGTAGGAAGCATTCCGAGAAGCGCGGGCCGAGTCCTCCTTTGAAGATGGCGATAGAATTGGAGGACGACGACCCCTTCCAGGCGCCTAAGCCGAAACGCGAAACCCGGTCAAGCCGTCAGGCGCCTTCGGGTGCCGCTGCTGGAAGTCGCCTTGCCACATCTTCCCATGGCGGTGCCCCATCTCTGCGTCCCCGACCCACATCTCCGCCCAAAAAGCCCTCATCTCGGGACGCAAAGCCCGTAACGCCGCCTGCGCGGACATCTCGGCCTCCTACTAAATGCATCTCTCGTGTACAAACCCGTGTACTGTCTCCCCTAGCTCTTGTAACGCTGCCCTTGGCAAGGAGCCCTTTGTCTTTGTCATGTCGCCTTGGTTCACTCACCTGAATTTGCTCCTATAGCTGCTGGCGGCCTCCAAGGCGGAAATCTACCGCGTGCAGATTCCGAGCACCTACTTGACGCAAGGGCCCCTCCCGCAAATGGTCTACCTCGACAGCCGGTTGACAGCGGGTCGTGTACTTTTCATCGCGTCAAAGCACCCAAGAAACCCCGAAACCAACGGACGTGCTTTGTGGTTGGTCGTCGGAAGAGATTCGGCGACTTTAAGAGCGCACCTATCGGAGCACCTCGGCAAGCAACGTGAGTTCGTGTCTGGTCCGTGACAAGGGATTCATGCAGCTTGAAATTCGCTGCCATAGCTCCCTGGACAATACCTCATTAATCATAGTCAACGATCATAACAAATCATTCTCAACCGCAGATAAGAGTTGAATCGACTCCTGTCCGTCGATTTCACAAACCGCACTTCCTTTGCTAGCGCGGCCGGGGCAGCGGGGCGCCAACGCGCCGCGGGCGGCGCAGAGGGGCGCCAACGCGCGGCGGGCGGCGCAGCGGGGCGCCAACGCGCGGCGGGCGGCGCAGCGGGGCGCCAACGCGCGGCGGGCGGCGCAGCGGGGCGCCACCGCGCGGCGGGCGGCGCAGCGGGGCGCCACCGCGCGGCGGGCGGCGCAGCGGGGCGGCAACGCGCGGCGCGCGGCGCAGCAATTAAAGGCAGCATTAATCTGCGATGCAGCGCAGCATGCAATCTGCGGCGTGCCGCCAACAAATATCAAGCATTAGCCCTGCTGCCTTGCAATCCGTATAGTATCGTCAAGCAGGTGCGTGTTTATATCCCTTCTATGCCATGCAGCCCCGCATACTAATACATGGTTTGCAGCCATCCAGGCAATTAAAACATGCCTTAAGGCAGCATCTGCGGTGCAGCGCTGCAGCAATCTGCGGCGTGCCGCCAGTAAATATCATGTATTAGTCCTACTGCCTTGCAAACTGCATAGTATCGTCAAGCCGGTGCGTGTTCACATCCCTTCCATGCTATGCAGCCCCGCATACGAAATGGTTTGCAGCCATCTAGACTAATAAATGGTTTGCAGCCATATACACAATTAAAGCATGCCTTAAGGCAGCATCTGCGGTGCCGCGTTGCAGCAATCTGCGGCGTGCCGCGAGCAAATATCAGGCATTAGCCGTACTGCCTTGCAATCTGTATAGTATTGTAAAGCATATGGGCAATTAAATCCCCTTTTTGTCATAAAAATCCTCATACTGAAGGTTGCCGAGCCAGCTCTTTACCCCCCACCGTCTTGGTCGACGACCGCTACTACCAGGTCGTAGCGGCGCCGCGTCAGGCTGGCGGGTCCTCTAAGCCCGCATCTCAACCACCGCCAGCGGGGTCCGGCGGAGATGGCTCCCAAAACGGCGCTGCAGCAGGTCTCTTGATAGAGCTTCGAGCAGCTCCGCCCCTCCCCCGAGCAGGCTTGGTCCCTCGGAGACTGCCGAGCCGCCGAGTGAGCCTCAGCCTTCGAGTGCGACGAAGCGCCCGCACGGTGCGTTGAGCACGGGAGGCAAGAGCAGCTTGTCGCCCATTAAGCTGCGCAAGAAGCATTCCAAGGAGCGCGGGCCGAGTCCTCCTTCAAGATGGCGATAGAGCTGGAGGACGACGACCCTTCCAGGCGCCTTAGCCGAAACGTGAAGCCACGTCAAGCCGTCAGGCGCCTTCGGGTGCCGCTTGTGGGAGTCGCAGGGGCCACATCTTCCCGTGGCGGTGCCGCATCTCCGCCTCCCCGACCCGCATCTCCGCCTATGGAGGCAAGAGCAGCAGCTTGTCGCCCATTGAGCTGCGCAAGACGCATTCCAAGAAGCGTGGGCCGACTCCTCCTTCAAGATGGCGATAGAGCTGGAGGAAGACGACCCCTTCCAGGCGCCTAAGCCGAAACCCGAAGCCACGTCAAGCCGTCAGGCGCCTTCGGGTGCCGCTGGTGGGAGTCGCAGGGCCACATCTTCACGTGGCGGTGCCGCATCTCCGCCTCCCCGACCCGCATCTCCGCCTAAGGAGCCCTCATCTCGGGACGCGAAGCCCGCACCGCCGCCTGCGCCGACATCTCGCCCCAACGCCGCGTCGCTGCCAGCAGGGTTCAGAGGTAGCATCTCGTTGCGACGAACACAATCTCTGAGGTCGGCGATATACTCGTAGGCCCGGGGCGTCTTCTCTGCGCGAGTGAGGCTCGATTTCCAGGCTTGAAACGCCACGCCCTCGCGTCCGCAATCTTCATGTCTTCTTTAAGTTTCTCCACAAGTCGCATTGGCGCGTCGTCGATGTGCTCCTTCATCTGGGCTTTAACTCGCAGAGGAATGCGAACTTTGCCGTCCACGACGACGTCAACCTCCTGCTGCGAGTGGAGGCGTTGGTCGCGCTGCATCTCCCAACGCTTGCTCACCGGATCATGACAGATGCGGAGATGCGCGGGGCAATTAACGTGGGAGGCGCAGTTATACACCTGCCGATAGCCAAGCCTTGTTAGTGAATACAATCGTGGAACATGCCAAGATGCTGGTACAATATGCCTGTGCTTCTGACAACACGAGTGAGGAGCGCTCACATACGCGCCCTTGCGGGTATATTGGTGCCTCCATTCGTCCATCATCCAGGTCAACTCCTTCACTGCGGCTTGCCTTGTGACAAAGGTTGCATCGCCAACCTTCCTCCAGTCGAATCTCACACGCTTTTCCGCCCCTTGACAAGAAGCGCTCCCCATCTCGCGGGAGCTTGGCGAGGGTGTTGGGCGCTTGCTTTGTTGGCTCCGCGGGCCCGGTACCGGCCCGTTCCGGACCCGTACCGCATGGAGGCGCGGTGTAAAACGGCCCACCTACCTCCGAAGGCAGACACGGAGAAGGGGCGAGCCCATGTAGCAATTGTCCAGCAACGGCATTCACACCCTCTTTGAAAAGCTTGTCTCTGTGATCCGGTTGAAGGGGCAAACTGTCTAGGAATGTAAGGCTGAATTTGCTCTTGGGCCTGGCGAAAGGCTTCGCTGGCCTGCGGGGCAGAAGAACGGTCGGCCATGACGGCAACATAAGTACGTCAAGGAGAGTGGAGTGCATTGCAGTGGTGTGGACTCGAGAGTGGGGCGAGGAGTGAAATCTCCAACGGGGTGAGTCACCACGGGGCGCAAAAGAGCGCCGCCACCTAGGTTGAGGCGGGTAGTACTTTACGCTGCAGAGGGCGCGAAGAGGACACGGCGAATTGACGTTGTTAGTACTCTCGTATAGCTATAGATTGCACCTGAAATGCACCCAAAAAGTGGGTACATATCCCAGCCTAAGCGATCACGTGGGGGGCACATTTTCGAGTCCGTGAATGTGCCCATTTTGACTCGATATTGCCCCCTGTACCCTTCGGCAACCTACCGCCACCCGTCACATGCCTCAACACGTCCTGATCGCCCATGATTTCAAAGTACGGGATCTGACCCCCACTCCACAGCTCCCACAGTAGCACGCCCATTGTCCAGACGTCCGACTTGGAGCTCCATCTCCGCGCCCTGAGAGACTCAGGAGCCATCCACCGGTAGGGCAGATCAGCGCCCGGCTTGTGGATGTAGGCAGTGGACTGACCCCGGCGGTGTGCGTCTCGCGTCAGCCCGAAGTCCGTCACCCTGACGTTCACCTGCTGGTGCTCGGTCGCGTGAAACGCGAAGACCAGGATGTTACGGAGAGCCAAGTCGCGGTGAGCCAGCTTTTCCAATGCCACCTTCTTCATTCCATCGCACACATGAGGCGGCACATGCGTGTCCTCCGCCATTAGATACGGCCTAACCAGACATGCGGGGACTTGCCCATGATCGTGTACGTGCACTGGGTATGAATCTAAACCACAAGGGGGGTGGGCATGTGGAGCTGGTGGAGGCCTTCACACTCCACACGGCCATCATCTCACCTGGCGTGCCATCTCTAGGAGGACAAGATTGGAAATGTTGACATTGAGCTCCGCAGCATCCGCGATCACTCTGTCCAACGAGCCCCTACG
Source organism: Tetraselmis striata (assembly GCA_006384855.1). Classification (NCBI taxonomy): domain Eukaryota; kingdom Viridiplantae; phylum Chlorophyta; class Chlorodendrophyceae; order Chlorodendrales; family Chlorodendraceae; genus Tetraselmis; species Tetraselmis striata. The sequence continues at coordinate 121,195 of VCJN01000444.1, forward strand.
CACAGAGGCCGGCAACTGTCATGTGGTGCTGGCTGATGAAGAGGAAGAGGGTGAGAGGGGAAAAAGAGCGCTTTGGACAGCGTTTAGGGGCAAGGTGTAGGGGGTCCATGTACTTGGGTGCGTACTCCGTCACAATGGCCATGTTTTTCTCCCTGTCCACTGTGTATCCCAGCATGCAGATGAGAGAGGGGTGCCTCTCGAGCAGGGCAAACATTCGTGCCTCAAAGGTCGGCGTCCCGTCCCGGAATTTCAAGACAGCCACGTCTCGCCCCTGCCAGCGTGCACGGTAAACCGTCTTGTAGCTGCCACGATCCGGCGGCCGGGTGTTCACAAACTCCAGCTTTGAGTACGGGATCTCCTCAAAGCCATATGCAGCGGCAATTGGATTGACAACCCCCAGCTGGTACTTGGCGGCATCTCCAGACCTTCTCAGCTTTCGACGCCACAGCGGGCAGCAGCATAACGACATGAGAAAAACACCAACGACAAAGCCCACAGAGGCCCTGATAACCGCCGCAGATGCATGAGCGCCGATGGACGTAGGCGGCGGTGGGGGGGTAGGCGGAGCCATCTCCTCGCGCTCCGAAGCGTCCAAGACTGTCACCGGTAGTAAGTGTTGTTGTGTGCGCACATCGTGACAACATTACACGGCGGGAATTGCAACTAGCGGTGGATAATGTGAAGGCATTTTCGAAATCGACGGAGAATGAGGCGGTGCTGGCGGAATGCATTGGCGGTGCATAGAATAGCGTGTTGCTGGGGTTTTGGCCACATCGGGCGCCGTATTCCCATCCATCCGGCACGGAATGTCCGGTTTTCACACATTTGTGTATGACTATACTGTGAATATACGCGTCTTTTACACCGGATGGATGGGCATCCGGCGTCCAATGCACCCCAAGTATTTGCAGCACGCTACTCTACGCACCGCCAATGCACTCCGCCAGCCCCGCCTCCATCCGCGTGGGAACCGGTAGTAAGTGTTGTTGTGTGCGCACATCGTGACAACATTACACGGCGGGAATTGCAACTAGCGGTGGATAATGTGAAGGCATTTTCGAAATCGACGGAGAATGAGGCGGTGCTGGGGGAATGCATTGGCGGTGCATAGAATAGCGTGTTGCTGGGATTTTGGCCGCATCGGACGCCGTATTCCCAACCATCCGGCACGGAATGTCCGGTTTTCACACATTTGTGTGTGACTATACTGTGAATATTACGCGTCTTTTACACCGGGTGGATGGGCATCCGGCGTCCGATGCACCCCGAATCTCGCCAGCACGCTATTCTATGCACCGCCAATGCACTCCGCCAGCCCCGCCTCCATCCGCATGGGAACCGGTAGTAAGTGTTGTTGTGTGCGCACATCGTGACAACATTACACGGCGGGAATTGCAACTAGCGGTGGATAATGTGAAGGCATTTTCGAAATCGACGGAGAATGAGGCGGTGCTGGGGGAGTGCATTGGCGGTGCATAGAATAGCGCGTTGCTGGGATTCTGGCCGCATCGGATGCCGTATTCCCATCCATCCGGCACGGAATGTCCGGTTTTCACACATTTGTGTGTGACTATACTGTGAATATTACGCGTCTTTTACACCGGGTGGATGGGCATCCGGCGTCCGATGCACCCTGAATCTCACCAGCACGCTATTCTATGCACCGCCAATGCACTCCGCCAGCCCCGCCTCCATCCGCGTGGGAACCGGTAGTAAGTGTTGTTGTGTGCGCACATCGTGACAACATTACACGGCGGGAATTGCAACTAGCGGTGGATAATGTGAAGGCATTTTCGAAATCGACGGAGAATGAGGCGGTGCTGGCGGAATGCATTGGCGGTGCATAGAATAGCGCGTTGCTGGGATTTTGGCTGCATCGGACGCCGTATTCCCATCCATCCGGCACGGAATGTCCGGTTTTCACACATTTGTGTGTGACTATACTGTGAATATTACGCGTCTTTTACGCCGGGTGGATGGGCATCCGGCGTCCGATGCACCCCGAATCTCACCAACAAGCTACTCTACGCACCGCCAATGCACTGCGCCAGCCCCGCGTCTTTCCGCGCGCGTCCTACGTTGCATTGCATATATACATACGTACATGTACTGCTCCGAAACCAGCGCAAACTTGATTAGTGCACAAGTGTAAATTGGGGGGGGTGGGGGGGGGGGTGGGGGGGGTGGGGGGGATGTGGCGGCGGGGCATCCACTCACACATACCCCGGTGATGCATGACATATATACAAGCCGTGGCGGGTTGGCGGGCCGACCCGCCGGGGGGGGGGGGGGGGGGGGTCTATTCAACTACACGTGCGACAGTGTCGTTTCGTGGAGCAGCATATGTGCCCGGCCTCATTTATACCGCCCCCTACATGCGCTGCATGGTCCACCCCTAGGAATTACTTAGCACAAACCGCCATTACATAATAGGAACCTAGCACAGCCAGGCTTACATGCCCGCTTTGGCGATCAACTTCTACGCACTTCCCGTCCCTCAGACGCCGGACATGGGGATTAGGCCGCCATGCTCGGCAGTTGCTTAGCCAGACTTGGCATCCCGTACTGTGTCCATGGCTTCGCAGGTCTGCCGCCGGCACACGCCGAGTCCGACGCATGCTGCCGCCGGATTGCGCACGCATGCACGCACGGTAATACGCCGCCGACGCCGCCACGCTCACTTCCACTACCTTCGCCAGCCGCAGCTTCGCACGCCGTTCCGCCGACCTACGAAACGCACGAATACCCCCCCCCCCCCCCCCCCCCCCCGTCCCCGCGACATGTATAATATATTCGAGGCGACTATGCGGGGCGCATCACACGCCGCGGCGTGGGTCGGCGGAGCGGCGGGAGCCCTAATGGCCGGCGGGCAGTATCCACACCCACACCGGCACCGCCGCTCACCTCCGACGCGGATGAACAGCAAGCCTCCCAAAGGGAACATGCCGGTTGGTGGTATGCGCAGCAGGCGTGGGGTGCCGGTGCCTGTGCGACGGAGTTGTCGCGTCAGGAACCGCACCGCAACCGCAACCGCAACCGCATGTGGAGCAACACCTGCCGGTGCCGGCCCCACCTATGTCTAGGGCCACCTCCTCACATCACCCCGCCACAACGGCGTCGGCCACCGCTGACGGCGCCGTTGCGGGGGGGACGCCCTGCCAGGCGACGATGATGCGCATGATGCGCCGCGTCAGGAGGCGGAGGAGGCCGTGGTTGAGGCGACTGATAGGGCTGAGGGGGTTGTCGAGGCGAGCGAGGCTGCGCTCGCGCCACCCGCCCCGCAGCCACCTGCAGGACATGCCGACTTGCTCGTCGCCATGTTGACCGGAGCACTACGAGCAGTGGCGGGAGGCGGCCACATGCACTATCATGTGCGTGTCCTGGCCGGACGCCCGTCATGCGTGTACTGCGGCCAACGGACGGAGTGGGAGTGTTGCTGCGACGGCACCCCGGCTTTGTGCGGCCCCAAGTACCCATGCATGGCGACCCATCAGCGGGCAGTCCCCTGCCCGACCACGGCCGCGGCGAGGGAGGAGTTCCGCCATGTCATGGACGCGTTCCACGACGCGGCTCGCGCCGCCGTGTGTGAGGCTCCCGAGAAGGCACGCGCGGCTGGTAGGGTGCGCAGGATGAGGCGGCGGACGGCCCGGGAGATGATGGAGAGCGAGACATGCCGTCAGTGAGGTCGGGCGCAATGTTATTGGGTGGGGCACACGGGCGTGTAACACTTGCACTTTGCGCGTACTGTTGGGTTACATCCAGGCGGCGTCACACTATGCAACCGGAAAGGCTGCGTTGCGACTGCAAACCATGCTAAGCCTCACTCGGTAGCAACCGCTGCCCCGCCTATCCCACAGCCGTTGCCCGCCCCCCCCCCCCCCCCCTCGCGCACCGTCCTGCGACCTCGCGTGGATCCCCGCCACCAGCAGCTCCCCGGCGTCGACGCCCAAGTCGGCAGCCTTCGCGGAGGACATGTGGGCAGGGGCCATGAGAACAGCCACCTTGCGGATGCCCGGACCGTCTAGGAGGACAAGGGCCTCCTCCCCGCCGGAACCACCGCCGCCGCCCGGCACTCTCCACAAGTCCAAGCCCACGGCAGTGTGGGCTCGTTCCCGCGTCCACACCGTACACAATGCAGCCCGAATGGGTCGCGCGCTGGCACGGCTGTCGTCCGAGTCAGCCCCCGGCGGGGGCGGCGGCGTGGCAAGGTAGAAGTGTTGAATGAGCTCGCGCGACCATGCTGGTGTACTTGGCGTCTTCGCGCTCCGCCAGTAGGTTTCTCGGCAGCTCCTCCTCGCTCTCCAGCTCCTCGGTGGTGTAGGGGGGTGGGTCGGCGTCGGGGACTTGCTTCAACATCTTGTACACAAAGAAGGAGTTGTCTCTTGACGTCTCCCGGCCCTCCCCCCCCCCTCCCCCCCCCCTGGTGAAGCCGGGGCTTGTCGCCGTTGCGAAGCGACGCCGCCTTGTAGCGCCACCGCTGGGGGTCCAGCCCGGCAGGACCGCACCCCACCCCGCGAGTATGGGTGCATGCGAGTGCGAGCCCTGCACCGTACGTCGGACGTCGTCCAACAACTTCTCCAAATGGCCCTTGAAGTCCACCGCATCCTCCCACGCAGCGGATGCGCGCCCAACCAACCGGATGGGCGTCTCCACGGCGCCGGGGCCAGCGTCGTATGGGGCCATGTACCCCTGTGTGTGTGGGTGGGTCGTTGTGAGTGCGAGTGTGAGTGAGTGTGTGTGTGTGTGTGTATGTGTGGGTGCACGTGGCTGAGGAGGCAGCAAGAGGGGGGGGCTTCTTGTTGGGGTTGGGTTCCCGGCAGAGGCGATGCGCCTTCATGCGGTGGATATGCTGCGCGAAAAGGAGGTCCCTCATCATGGTCTCGCAGACATTCTTCGGCGGCACGCGCTTGGCGCCCGCCTTCAAGAAGCCCATGAGGTTCTCCATCCTTAGCTCCGCAAGCGGGTGCCCGCAAGCGAGCATCTGGCAGATCATGCGGCACACCGCCGAGTGCAAGTTGGAGACGAGGAGCGACACGAAGCCGTTTCCCTCAGCCAGGCGGGCATACACGGTGATGTCCGCTAGGTATCGAGTCCTCCCCTCCCTGGTGAGCCCGTTCACCTGCGCCTTGCGCTCGGGGCCGTCCTCCTCCGTCACCACGTTCTGCAACCCCCACCGCGTGACGAACCACGCAGCTCCTTGCAGGCGCTTGTACATGTGCCCAAGCACCGCCAGCGGCGACACCGAACGCATCACCGTTGGGGACGCGAGCTCCTTCTCGGTCATGATCGCCTTCACCCGGGCCTCCTCGAACAGCGGACCGGCGGTAAGAAGGGAAAACGTTTCCATGTGGTGCCAGCAGTCCTCCATGACCCAGCCGGACTGCACCGTCACCTTGCCTGACCCTGCAGTCATGAACGGGAATGCCGTCACGCCCACGCCCACGCCCACGCCCACGCCCACGCCCACGCCCACGCCCACGCCCACGCCCACGCCCACGCCCACGCCCACGCCCACGCCCACGCCCACGCCCACGCCCACGCCCACGCCCACGCCCACGCCCACGCCCACGCCCACGCCCAGGGGTGGGGGGGGGGGGTACCTTTCGACTTCTTGGACACCGCAAAAGAAGGGCGCAACCCGCGTCCAAAGTTGTTGGGTATCAGAACTAAAGCATGGCGCCGGTCTTCCTGCTTCATAGCCCGGAATCCAACGTGGCCCAGCACGGTGACGAAGTTCCTCCAGAAGTCCTTTCCCAAGCCAACAAAAAACAGGTGGCACGGCGCGAGGGGGAAGAGGTTGACCATGCTGACATAGCCCAGGACCACAGGCACCTGGCACACGCCATGGCAGCCGGTGTTCTGCTTGGCCTCCGCCAGCCGGGTTGTGTTGAACGCACGCCGGGCAGCGGGGCTCAGTTCGCCGTCCTCATCCCCATCGAGGTCCGACTTGGCCAAGTCCTTCTCTAACTGGCCGATGACGCCCATCTGCTCCAACATCTGGTCGCCGGAGAGCAGGAGGCAGCTCGCGCCCGTGCGCACAGCCTGCAACTCTTCGCCATCCACCCTCTGGAGGACGTCCTTTACCCCGCAGGCGCCGCCTTCACCGTGCCGTCCGGGTACTCCACATGGCTCAGCAGACGGCACCAGTAGCAGCGGGCCGTTTCCGACGGCTGCTGCTACTCCTGCTGCCGCCCATGCTGCTGCTGCCGCCCCTGCTGTTGCTGCTGCTGCTGCCGCCTTGCTGCTGCTGCTTGTAATAAGGCGGCCTTGCGGCGCAACTTAGCCGCACGCTTCAACGAGTGGCTACAATTCGGGTATTTTAGGAAGTGCCGCTCTCGCGCCGTCTTATCACTAGTGCCCGTCACCCAGCCCAAGCAGTGCTTGCATGTATGTGTACACGCCATCCTTCGACACACTCGATATCCATCCCTTTCCCGGCATGCCTGCTGACGCGCGCGCGCGGGGGGGGGGGGGGGGGTACAGGGCACATTTTTGAGTCAAAACGGTCCAATTCCTGGACTCAAAAACGTGCCCCCACGTGATCGCTTAGGCTGGGATATGTACCCATTTTTCGGTCACATTTCAGGTGCAATGCAATACTATACGAGAGTACTAAAATGGCACATCGGCGTGTCCTCTTCGCGCCCTCAGTCGCGTAAAGTACTGTCCGCCTCACCTTGGAAGATTGCGGACGCGATGGCGTGGCGAATGGCGTTTCGAGCCTAGAAATCGAGCCTCACTCGCGCAGAGAAGACGCCCCGGGCCTACGAGTCTATCGCCGACCTCAGAGATTGTGTTCGTCGCAACGAGATGCTACCTCTGAACCCTGCTGGCAACGACGCGGCGTTGGGGCGAGATGTCGGCGCAGGCGGCGGTGCGGGCTTCGCGTCCCGAGATGAGGGCTCCTTAGGCGGAGATGCGGGTCGGGGAGGCGGAGATGCGGCACCGCCACGTGAAGATGTGGCCCTGCGACTCCCACCAGCGGCACCCGAAGGCGCCTGACGGCTTGACGTGCGTGGCTTCGCGTTTCGGCTTAGGCGCATGTAAGGGTCGTCGTCCTCCAACTCTATCGCCGTATTGAAGGAGGAGTCGGCCCGCGCTTCTTGGAATGCTTCTTGCGCAGCTTAATGGGCGACAAGCTGCTCTTGCCTCCCGTGCTCAACGCACCGTGCGGGCGCTTCGTCGCACTCGAAGGTTGAGGGTCACTCGGCGGCTTGGCCGTCTCCGAGGGACCAAACCTGCTCGGGGGAGGGGCGGAGCTGCTCGAAGCTCTATCAAGAGACATGCTGCAGCACCGTTTTGGGAGCCATCTCCGCCGGACCCCGGTGGCGGTGGTTGAGATGCGGGCTTGGAGGACCCGCCAGCCTGACGCGGCGCCGCTACGACCTGGTAGTAGCGGTCGTCGACCAAGACGGTGGGGGGTAAAGAGCTGGCTCGGCAACCTTCCAGTATGAGGATTTTTATGACAAAAAGGGGATTTAATTGCCCATATGCTTTACAATACTATACATATTGCAAGGCAGTACCACTATTGCCTGATATATGCTGGCGGCACACCGCAGATTGCTGCAGCGCTGCATCGTAGATGCATCCTTTAGGCATGCCTTAATTCCATGGATGTCTGCAAACCATTTAGTATGCGGGGCTGCATGGCATGGAAGGGATGTGAACACGCACCGGCTTGACGATACTATACAGATTGCAAGGCAGTACGGCTAATGCCTGATATTTGCTGGCGGCACACCGCAGATTGCTGCAGCGCGGCACCGCAGATGCTGCCTTAAGGCATGCTTTAATTGTGTATATGGCTGCAAACCATTTAGTATGCGGGGCTGCATGGCATGAAAGGGATGTGAACACGCACCGGCTTGACGATACTATGCAGTTTGCAAGGCAGTAGGGCTAATACCTGATATTTGCTGGCGGCACACCGCAGATTGATGCAGCGCTGCACCGCAGATGCTGCCTTGAGGCATGCTTTAATTGCCTAGATGGCTGCAAACCATTTATTAGTATGCGGGGCTGCATGGCATAGAAGGGATACGAACACTCACCTGCTTGACGATACTATACAGTTTGCAAGGCAGTACGGCTAATGCCTGATATTTGCTGGCGGCACGCCGCAGATTGCTGCAGCGCTGCACCGCAGATGCTGCCTTAAGGCATGCTTTGATTGCCTAGATGGCTGCAAACCATTTATTAGTATGCGGGGCTGCATGGCATGGAAGGGATGTGAACACGCACCTGCTTGACGATACTATACAGATTGCAAGGCAGTACGGCTAATGCCTGATATTTGCTGGCGGCACGCCGCAGATTGCTGCAGCGCTGCACCGCAGATGCTGCCTTAAGGCATGCTTTGATTGCCTGGATGGCTGCAAACCATTTATTAGTATGCGGGGCTGCATGGCATAGAAGGGATATGAACACACACCTGCTTGTCGATACCATACAGATTGCAGGGCGGTAGGGCTAATACCCAATATTTGCTGGCGGCAGCCGCAGATTGCTGCAGCGCTGCACCGCAGATGCTGCCTTAAGGCATGCTTTGATTGCCTGGATGGCTGCAAACCATTTATTAGTATGCGGGGCTGCATGAATCACCAACATGCGCCGGCCGCCGCGCGTTGGCGCCCCGCTGCCCCGGCCGCCGCGCGTTGGCGCCCTGCTGCCCCGGCCGCGCTAGCAAAGGAAGTGCGGTTTGTGAAATCAACGGACAGGAGTCGATTCAAACTCTTATCTGCGGTCGAGAATGATTTGTTATGATCGTTGATTATGATTAATGAGGTATTGCCCAGGGTGCTATGGCAGCGAATTTCAAGATGCATGAATCCCTTGTCACGGACCAGACACGAACCCACGTTGCTTGCCGAGGTGATCCGAGAGATGCGCCCTTAAAGTCGCCGAATCTCTTCCCACGACCAACCACAAGGCGCGTCCGTTGGTGTCGGGGGTTTCTTGGGTGCTTTGACGCGATGAAAAGTACACGACCCGCTGTCAACAGACTGTGGAGGTAGTCCATTCGCATGAGGGGCCCTTGCATCAAGTAGGTGCTCGGAATCTGCACGCGATAGATTTCCGCCTTGGAGGCCGCCAGCAGCTATAGGAGCAAATTCAGGTGAGTGAACCAAGGCGACATGACAACGACAAAGGGCTCCTTGCCTAGGGCAGCGTTACAAGAGCTAGGGAGACAGTACACGGGTTTGTACACGAGAGATGCGGGCGTTCACCTGCCCCCACTGCGGAGATGCGGGTAATCCCACCCTTTACCTTTAAATTCTCTCCACCCTCCGCATCTCTTGCTCGTCAGTCGTGCCAGCAGTGGCCTCAGCCACCGCTGCTTTGACGTCCGCGAGGACGTACCCGTCGTCTCCAATGTGGGCCTCCGGGTTTCAGTGCCGCATCTCTCGCCGCCGCCATGGTTCTCGCTGTCTCGCATACACAAACCCACGTTGCTTGCCGAGGTGCTCCGAGAGGTGCGCCCTTAAAGTTGCCGAATCTCGTCCGACGACCAACTTCAAGGCGTCGACAATTGTCACATCTCGCCCCCTCCTGACGGCAGTGAGTGGCGCGCAGCAATTGAGAAAGATGATGAGGAGCCCCCCCCCCCCCCCCCCCGCCACGCCGTCGACATTGGCAGGACCCGAGCCGTAGTCCAGGTCTGCCATGACGAGGGCTTTTGCCGGGCAATGTAACCAGGGGATGAGATTCGCATCTGCCGGTGAGCTTCTTGGACATACTCGTTGCAAATCCCCGCAGCTCGTTGTACACAAGCTGATGGTCTTCAGAGGCCAAGAAGGCCCGCATGTTCACCGTGCTCTCGTCCCTGCCCCTCCACTGCAGTCTGAGGTCATCGGGTACTGCGGATCGTGCATGAGGTGTTAGAGGTCGTTGGCAGACAAGGACGAAAACACGAAACGGGTGGGAAACGGGGCGGGTGTCACCACTCATGTCGAGATGCGCGACGGCGAGGTGCGCTTAACGCAGCCCACGGCGCCCTGATGAGAGATGCGAGCGAAGATGCGAGTCCGCGTACCGTTGGAGTCGCTCATGGGAGAGGGTCCAAAGGTGGCACACCTTGAGGCTTGGGAGGTCAGGCTGAGGCTCGCGGTGAAGCGAAGGCTGCGAATCTCCGGCCTCGGGCAATAGCGGTCCGCTTCCATGTTGCCCACCGCCCGGCTGCATGGGCCTCATGGGCTGAGTCGTGGGTATTGGCGCCTGAGACGCCCTCCTGCCGGAACGCAAGTGCATCTGCGGAGAATCTTGCGCCATGGGGGTCACTAGCAGTGTGTCGAGAGCCCTGCTCGTTGCCGCAGATGTCCCCGCCACACACAAGACTCTGCAAGCGGGCAGATGTGCGTTTTGCTCTGCGAGGACGGTTTGCCATGCTTTTGTGCACCGAGAAGCGTTAAGATGCCTCAAAGAATACAAGCGCGAGGGAGCTTGCGAGGGGTAGATGAGTGGGAAGCACAGTGGCGGCGTAGCATTCGAGGCCAGAAAACGGTTAGCATGCATGGAAGGGTACATGTAGCGACGCATCTCGTCAAAGGGCGGTGGACAGGCGTGTAGTACATAGTGCAGGTTCATTTCACTGAATAGTACCTCGTACAGTGTTGGCAAGAAAAGGAATGTGTCAAAGGCCAGTTTCACAGTACATTCATACAGTGTTAGGCGTAACTCAAATTTGCACCCCCCCAAAAGGGGTAAAATATTGAGTTAAGGGGGTGCAATTTTGAGTCCAGAAATGTGCCCATTTTGACTCAATAATCGCCCTTTTGCCGGGGGAGGGGGGGGGGGGGGGGGGGGTGGCGAGTTGGGGTGGATGTAGCCCACCACCGGTAGACATCACAGATGCGAGTGCGCGGCTGTCCGCGCTTGGTTCAGCGGTGAGCGGCGGTGACCGTCAGGCGACCCCGTACTTCATGCGCGTGCTGGGGCGTTACACAATCATCAGCAGTTAGGGCGGCTGCATTTAAACTCGCACCTACGAACACCACCTACCGCCTACCACCTACCGTATCACCTACATCCGCCCACACCTCCGCCCGTCGTGCCGCACAACGCCGCACAACGTGCCTCACATCGCCGCACAACGTGCCGCACATCGCCGCACAACGTGCCGCACATCGCGCGCACATACGTCGTGCGGGCGCGCGCGCGGCACTGCAGCAGGTCGTCACGGCGGCATCCACTGGCCCAGCGCCTCCGCGACACCGGCCCACACCTCCGCCGGGACTGCCGCGCAAGCCATGATCGCATGCCGTGATCATGGTTTGCCCGGCACTCCCGGCACCCTGCCGGCACATGCATGCGGTGCCGCGATGCTACGCGCGAACTAAGCACCGATGTTGTGCGGGCACGGGCTTCGCGAGAGTCGGCCGCCGCACCGTGCCCGTACTTATCGTGATTACTCCTTGGCAGGGGCCGGGGGCGCGGCCCGCCAGCGTGGCGCACCGCGACGCCAGCGACCCCGCGTTGTGCAGCGATGTGCAGCGAGTACTTGCAGCCGCCTGTACTTAGCCCGGGTGCTCCGCGTCGGCGCGCGACACGCGAGCCCACGTGCGCATATCAATTTGATGACATTATCGGAACGAGAAATTCATATAGTACTTTAACCCTCGCGCGAGATAGTCGTCGCTCCTCGGTATGAAATCCATGTTATGTACTCTACACTGCTGTACTTTGTAATGCGGGAGCCGACGAAGGAGCGAAGAACTGGCGACTGAGGCGGACGAGAACGAGTACAAGCCAAGCGAAGTACGAGTATGAGCATTGCGAGCCATGCTCTTGTGCTTCTTGCTCCTTCTCGGTACAAGGTATGCTTGCCCGTTTTGAGGATGCTGGCGTGGAGTTCACTCCTTCATCTTGGGCGGTCGCATACGCCGATCACGTGGCACGTTGCTCTGGGGGCGACTCCAATCACGCTGCACACGAGTGGGCGGCACATGGCCTTTCCGACATTTGCCACGACGTGAAGTCCGCGTTGGGCGTGGGTGTCCAGATCCTCACGGACCCGTCGGTGCTTGTTTCTCTCCCGAAGGGCAGCGACGGCCGGCCTGCCGATGTTGGGCTTTTTGGGTATGGCGGTATCCGCGGAAACACGGTTGCTGTCGATACCACCATCGCCCCTATCCTCGGCGTGTCAACCTCGGATCCAACGACTGCTTTGCGGGCTGCAGAGCGCCACAAAATCCAGAAGTATGACGAGGGTGTCCGAAACGCCGCCGGCATGCTTCGCTTTGTTCCTTTCGCCGTTTCCGAGTTTGGCTCGCTGGCCCCGCACGCCGAGGCTTTCTTGGTGGAGCTCGCGAAAGCTAGCCACGCACACACTGGCCAAAAAATCGGCCAGCTCTTGTCTGCGTGGCGCCGTCGTTTCTCCTTGCTCATCAACATGGCACATGCAGACAACGTTCTTGGCGGAGTCGCGGCCGCGCGTGCGGCACGTGATGGTGCTCCCGCGCCTGCGTCGCGTCGCTCGTCGGCTTGTGTTGCTATGACCCGGGTCATTGGCTGCAAGCGTCCTCGCCGCGGCTGATAGCCTACCCCGGGGCGGGGGTCCCTTTGGTTCCTGGCAGCTAAGTGACTTCGTGGTTCCCTTGGCTCCTTCTTGTTTCTTGGCTCCCTGTCCTCCTGCTCGACCTTGGTTTCAGGCTTATGTCTCTCTTTCGCTGGCAACCTTTCATAGTTGCTGTTAGTTCCTTTTGTAGTGCGCTTTTGTAAAAGCCCTTATGTAATAAAAAATGAGCATTGCGAGTGCGAGTACAAGTGAAGGCGAAGTACTGGTACGAGGACGACGAGGTGTCAGTACGAGCGACTATAAGGCGACTAGTAGTGTAGGACAGTATTACGAGTACCCACATGGGGTGCGAGTAACCTGTATGTACCTGCGTACCAGTAGCGGCGATTGTCGTACGCTATGGTGTCACCTGTTAGAGGATTATGATACCAAGCGTTAGATGGAGCGCTGCCTTAGGAGTGTCTTAGCAGTAGGTACTAGAACCTACTGGAACCATCTAGAACGCTATAGCATTTGCTATAGCAATGATTGCATGTGCTAGACGCAACATTCAAGAAATCCACACAGAAATCCAGAAGGAAATCCAGAAGGAAATTCAGCTACGGGCCAACAGAGGCGGGAACCGCCATGGTAGCCACCGACCAGGCATCGCCACCAGCCAGCCGCCGCTCCACGCAGTAGGGACGCACTCCCCAGCACACAATCCCGGGCCATTCCAATAGCGGCACTAGGCCGAATGTAATGTGAAGGCGCCGACAGGAAAGGAGCTTCGAAGTTGAGGTCTCGCAGCAAGGAGCGGAAGTGGGGGGGTCCAACCCAGAACGGGGCGCCACGGGCGTGTATAACAGACGCAGGCCACCCAACGCCAGATGCGCCGCCATCTCGGTCGCGTCCTTTTCCGCCAAACGTAGAGCGCCTTCCCCAGCACAACATCCCGGGCCACTCCAATAGCGGCGCTGAGCCGAATGTGGTGTGGAGGCGCCAACATGACAGGAAGGGAGAAAGTGCTCAACGAGTAGGGAATGCAGAGCCGACCGGGCCAGCAACGACGTAAGACGCCGGTGTCCAGCGCGCTTTGTTCCGCCCAGCGCCAGATCCGCCGCCAGCTCGGTCGAGTCCCCTTCCGCCGAACGTAGAGCTCCCTTCCCAGCACAACATCCCGGGCCACTCCAATAGCGGCACTAGGCCGAATGTGATGTGGAGGCGCCGACATGACAGGAAGGGAGAGGGTGCTCAGAGAACAGCGAACGGGGACTTGACCGGACCAGCAACGACGTAAGACGCCGGTGTCCAGCTCACACTGCTCCTCCGCGGCATTGGCAGCACGGGCGGGGCCAAGGCTACCAAGGCGCCACCCGTGCACGATCCCCGCCCCCATCCCCAGCCGGGGGTGGAGGCGGAGGAAGGGCCCGCGATTCCGAGGGCCGAGGACGGTCGTCGGGCCCGCCCAGGCGGCGGTGGGTGGGAAAAGTAGATAGCAATAGTAGTCAAATATTGTATCACTGTGCTGCGGACAAACGAAGGTGATAGCAACCGTGTCTGTACTTAGTAGTATATGACTAAAATAGCAACGGGCCGCGGGTTAGGACCACACACGTCGATTTAAGTATTAGTCTAGTAGTTAGACGCAGCACAGGTGGCGGAAATTGGATCGGTACACAGCGCACGGAATGACGGAAACCAACGACTATAAATAGGCCGCCGGGCCAGTCACCCAGGTTACCGGCCTCCGGTACTGTAAGAATCCCTTTTCCCAAATCTCTGCTCATTATTCCTGGCCGTGTGGAATAACGATCCAATGGGCCCTAAGACTCAGCTCCTGCTTTAGGACTATCTATGGCTAGAGCACTATTCGGCCTAAGTCCTAGCGGGGCTGTAACAATCCACGTCCCTCATACGTCCCGTATCGTCCCCGTATGTCGTCGTTCGTCACCGGTAGGGGACACTTCCGTCACATCTGAATCTCACAGTGTATGTGGCCGACTGCAAGGATCAGAATAGTGAGTGCTCGGTTCTATCATTTCATTCCCTGCCTCTCCCGGCCAACGGGCCCGTAACTCGTAGTCCTGGGTCTTTTGCTTAAGTGGCAACATACTAACCGGATTCCCAAATTGATTTAGGGAAGCCCGCATCAATTTCCTCCTTCCGCCGAGCGTGGCTTCAGTTCTTTCCGCATGTGAAGGTACCAAAGACCAAGCGTTTCACGAAATGCAGCGTGTGCGCCAGTTCCGCCAAGATTATGCGGTAGGGCCACAAACCGTCCGCGAGTCCTAATGGATATCATGTGTGGTGCTTGGGCAAACGCCCGATCGTTCTAGCACGAAATTACTGTGATCTTTGAATGCGGTACTAACTAACCTATCAATGGCACTGGTGCCGCAAACGTTATTCTAGGTACAACAAGGACCCTATCCACAGAGTTGTCGCCCAGCGCGTGCAAGAGCAACATCTGGAGAGGATACTGAACGAGAGGCATTTCTTGGGAGTGGCCTTGCAGTACTCCCGCCAAAACAAGGACCTCTTTGTTTGCGAGATCGATGGCATGGATCAAGACAAGACCCGTCTTCCTCATCTTGTGCCATGGGACAAGGAGGTGGAGAAGAAGAACCTCCTGCAATGTCACTTGACATGCGTCAAGTACAATGGGAGCCAACCGGACGACGTGTACTACTTTTTCGACTGCTTCCCTCATGACAACAGCAACACCATCACCGTCATCTACAAGACTATGAAGAAGGAGATCGAGAGGCGTGGCGAGGCATTGGACACTGTGTGGTTCCAGCTCGACAACACATGCCGGGAGAACAAGAACAAGTACGTCATGTGCTTTTGCCAATGGCTCGTGCACATATGTTTTTACAAGGAAGTCCGTCTCTCTTTCCTTCCAGTAGGGTAAGCCCCCCCCCTCCCCCCCCTAAAAAAACTCCGCACCATTTACCCAACTTACATTATTTATGTTGAAGGGTCCACCAGTCGCCAAGTAGGGGCTTACTAGCTAACTCATTACTATATTGCACGGCACACCTTCCAGGCACACCCACGAGCGCGTGGACCAAGTCTTCTCAAAATTCGTTGTGTGGCGTGACGACCACGCCGCATTCACCAAGCAAGGCTCAGCTTTTGCACGAGCTTCATCAGGCCTTCACACCGACACGCAACTTCATGGAGCTCGAGGGAGTCCTCGACATCAAGACTTGGCTTGGCAATTGTCTTCCATGACAAGGCCAGGTGCTGAACACGGTGACTTCTAACCAGTTCGTCATCATGCAATCGGAGGCTGTGGTCGGTGGTGTACGCAACGCCCTGTATTGCAGTCGTTGGTCCGATACCGCAGAGCATGGACCAGAGTTCATCCTTCGCGGAGTCCCCGACGGCACCCCAACGTACCTTGCTTCTCGCCCCCTCTACCACTCCAAGGCTGACCCGGGCAAGGCTTATGCTGAGATGGAGAGAGATTTGGAAGGCTGCGGACAGGTTGCACTTCTCCGCGGATGAGAGGCGAGAATGGGACGAGGAATTCGCTTCGCTCCGGGAACTGGAGACGAGGGGTCGAACTCCCTTCCTTGCGTTTTGGCCCGAGTCTACCACGGAGCTAGACACTTGGCTAGCCGCTTTGATACATGGCAGAGATCTTGACGCCGATGATCCCATGTCTGCACGTATGCGTTCCCAGCCTAGGCTGGACCAAACATGCGAAGGCATGGCGCGCAAGTACGCCGACTTTCAGGAGGAGCTTCGGGTCTTGACGTACGACCCCATAACCATCAACACCTCCACTCAACGCCGGAAGCGCCGCCGGGGGGCGCAAGCGGCAACAACAACGGCTGAGCACTCGGACGAGGCCGATTGCGAGGCAGACCGTCAGGAGGTGGGTCAGGGGGTCGCGATCCCGTTGGAGAATGGGACACTACCCGTCGCGAGTTTGACGCCCGTCCCGGGAATTTGGTCGTCATGGACAACACCACCGACAACCCCCACGCGTATCGCGAGGAGGGTCTTCTCGGGGATTGGGAGAACAAGTACCTTGTGGCCTACGTGAGGTACAAATATTACGTCCAGGATTTGGATGGCTTGCCCGAGGACCACACCGAAGTTGACAAGTTGGACGTCACTATGTGCGAGCCGTGGTTGTCGACGCCGCAGGGGGAAGCCAGACATCCCGGTCACCTTTGCCATCGCGGCGGCCCGACAGAGTCGCAACCCAGAACCAGACTCATATTGGGAGGCTGCAAAGAAGATGAAATGGTTGCCTATCACCACTATGCCTCTATCGCTCTTCAGCTTGCGTTTCCCGAACGTCCGCCGGACTGCCCGCTAGTGCCAGCACGACTTCCGTGGCACCAAGCTATCTGCCGTGACCAACATGAAGGGCGTCTCGGAGATCAAGGACTCCAGCTACAAGAACCTTGTTGTGCGCCGACCCTTGGCAAAGCTTCGCTACACCATGCAATTGCAGGAAGAGGCGAATAGGGAGTGCGGTGCTTCGTTGCCCCTCGACGGCATCATGCACATGGAGATCACTTACGAGCTTGCAAAACTCCGTGCCGCGCTCAACGTCTACAAACTCGATGTCGACAACAAACGCAGGTGGTTCAACGACCACCGCTTCAATGCAGACGAGAAGAAGTGCGTTTTGAACATGTTGACAATATAATGATAATTAGACAGTGGTGCTGTTTATACTTATCTACATTTGGGGGGGGGGGGGGGGGGAGTATGCGACTGTTGGCTACTCGTGCCGATTAGACAATACGATTTGAGCACTATAACAATTAGACACGTAAAGTATTTGCCCTCGCACGCTTGCCCCACAATCATACGACGTCAAACGCAATGAATTGATCGGGTGGCGCGCGTCCTAACTTAGGTTTTTCCTCGCATCCGTTCTGCGCATGCCCAATTATGCACGTTTTGGCGGGCAAACAGTGAAATTGAGTGCAAACAA
Organism: Tetraselmis striata; assembly: GCA_006384855.1. Taxonomy (NCBI): domain Eukaryota; kingdom Viridiplantae; phylum Chlorophyta; class Chlorodendrophyceae; order Chlorodendrales; family Chlorodendraceae; genus Tetraselmis; species Tetraselmis striata. The sequence goes on from VCJN01000444.1 coordinate 138,657, forward strand.
GGCGGGGATTTAGTGCAATTGTCCCTCCCAAACATGCATTTTGAGAATTTCGTGCAAAATAGCCTAAAAAAGGCTACTTTCACAAGTAAACAATATAACACTTTCTGTGAACGACTGTTCATTGAGGGGCCACCGGGGTGTTGTTCATTGACATCAGTGTTGGTACACTATTGCATATATCTACAATCAATGTTGCTAGGGGATGACTTAGTACTTTATTCCGGATCCTCATTTGTAGTCCGCACAAGCAGCACAGCGCGCGCGCAGCATGCACCGCTTCTCCTGCCTACAACCTACATGCGTGCGGCGCCCCAGCGGGCCTGGTAACTTTTTGTTACCAGACACTCTCGGCGCTTCACGCTCCATCCCACAGTCCCCGGCTCGCGCCGGAACCCGCAAAGGGTGGATTGGTGGGGACGCTGTGCACGACAGGTCTACTCTCCTTTGATGTGGCACGCTCCATCGAGCGCACCACATCCCGCCCATCCCCCCTCTCTGTGGGCTTGCTTGCCTGCAAATTCCTGACTATCACATTATGTAACCAGACTCTGTCGTACTGTTGTACTTCGGCAAAACAGACATTCCGTGTGAAACCGCACCTGTACTGATGATAAACTTCAGAGGGTTCTCAGTAAACAGACTCGTGCAAAACATCGCTCACTTCAACATCCCCGTTCATAAAGCACGTCACCCATTTCCCAACTTTCGAACAAGCGCCTGCGGAGCGTAATCGAACCAGTGGCGAGGAAGGCTCGGCGTGGCGCTGAAGGTGAGCACTTTTCGGCGGACAGCCGCTCGGCTATTTTCATGAAGCATTATGCTTTTTTGTGGCTGGCGTTGGGATGAGTACTGTAGTGATGCTGCTGCCCCGGTGCCGACGCGCTGTTGTGTCATTATGTACTGGTGCCCCGACATCTTCAGTGTTGCCGCTGTCGCACCGCGCGGGGTCACGTCGCCGCTGCTGTTAAGATTTGCAGCTGCCTTACTTCGAACGCGCGATCGCGGTCACGTCAAACTACTCGTAAGAGCATGCAGCAGCAGGTGATGCACCAGTATCGACTTCGTGGGCTACCGCGGCCGGGCTATTATCGAGGCCTCCGCCGCGGAAGTAGAGGAGTCCACGAATCCGCATGCATTATGCTGTAGGGATGATTGCAAACGGGCCGTGCGATCGTCCGCGTTACCAATAGGGTTCCCCTGCCAACACTTGGCAAAACAGACTATCTCATAGTCACAGTAGTAAAGCAGCTCCGCCGAAGTTCAGCAGTATACACCACCTCGCGCTTCCCTACTTGTCGAACGGCAGCACTACCGGCATAATCTTAGCAGGCCTCTAGGCGCTGCTGCCTGCGCGGAATCGCCGGGAGACTCGGCATGTGCCTACAAATAAGGGACACGCACATGCGCGAAGGCGTGCACCGCCGCACACGCAGTAACGGTAGTCTTTTTGCACCATGGTATTAATTTGGTTTATACAGGGAGAGCGTCAAGAGAATGCACGGAAAGTACTGGGGAAGGAAAAAGCCTACATTTACGCAGAACCCTCTTAGCGCCGGGCCGCGGGGCCGGCGCAGTAGCGGTTGAAAGCATCACGTGAATTTCATGCATCGACTGGTACGCAACTACTAAGATATTACCCTAATATAATACCCAGTCGCCCAGGGTTAGGTGCATGTTCACCGACGGCGGCGGCCAGCAGCCACCTCCCCATGCTGAGAGATCACAGGCTACTAATAGTCTGAGCATGTGGCCCTTCGTTGGTTTATAGCGGAGCGCGAGTCTTCGTCCTATCGCCGTGTTTACTAGTAAAAGTGTAGCTAGGCCTGGCTATCCACACGGTTCTGGGTGACCGAAGTGCATGCCGGGAGCCGCTGCGCCGCCCCATACGACAACTTACTGCGTACCGCACTCCTAGGAGATCCGGTACTATCACGCTGCTGGACGGCATGGATGCTATTTATGAGATACCAACGCGCATGTCATCAGATAAAACCACTGGATCGTCCGGTGAATCCGAGTCACAGATAGTGCAGTGCCCATGTATCAGCTGCCCGGTCACAGTATCGGACGACTGGCTATGCCGCGCCCGGGGGGGGGGGGGGGGGGGGGGGTCCAAGCATAGCGGAGCTGGCAGAGCGTATACCAACCAGCAGACGAATGGCTGCGCAAAATGATACCGCGGAACAATTAGTGTGACAACCGAGTGTCGTGTTGCTACATACATATATACCGGGCACCTTTTCACCTCAGGTTCAGAAATAAACACCGGGTACATGTACCCCCCCCTTGAAGGCCCTAGCGTGATAATACACCCTGGTATACACCCCGGCTGACAAGCGCGCGCCCCCCGCTCGTATCGTTTGACGATCGTAACTTGGCGCGAATATCGGCGCAGCTTCCTCCAGGGAAACGGCTTGAATGGTCGAAGATCTCCTACATTCCTCCGATGGGCGCGCGCCTCGCGCCCCTTTCGTTTGACGATCGTAACTTCTGCCTAAGCAGACAACAATCTAGCAACTACCAAACCTCTGTATGGTGCGTAACCCGCTGCTCGTGCTGCGCGCGTACGTCCCTCGTCGATACTTGAACCCAGTAGGCGCTATACCTTTCTCACCTTGCTCGGGCCACGTCCGCCGGTGTAAAGATTAAATAATACCGACATTCTTTTACATCTCATCCGCCAGTGACTTTTACATTAACGAAGTATCGCTATAGCATAGCAGTAGTGGTGGCGGGTTTTTGTAATTCACACCAGTACCAGCAGTTCTAGGGAACTGCCCTTTTTGTAATTCACAGCAGTACCAGCAGTAGTCGCTAGTGGTGGCAACGAACAGCGACTAACTGCACGCAACTTTTCATCCCGGGGCTCGTCTAGCCTCACCGACATGCAATATAGCCAGCAGCACTGTAGCGGCTATATTATATATAGCAATTAGCATTATTTATATAGCACTTTAGCGCTATATCTCATCCGCGGGTGTCGGTGCACTACGAGCTTACCAGTGGTGTAGATGGGCAGCAAGGACAGCGAGGGCGCGAGGTACCAGAGCCTGATTGTGGCCGGAAATTGGTACCCCGAGAACCCGCTCCGCGCCGCCAAATGATTACAAATCACCGCGGCACAGAGTATTATCTGTTTTCCGTTCCATACAGTCGCAACGTTAAAGGCGGACAAACCCGCACGGCTTCTTGCCTCGATGTTTTCATTCATCTGTGGTACCGTTGTTCGTACCACATTAGGGATTATGTGGAATTCGCACTCGTACCCGTACTGACTCAGAAGCCGTTATCTCCTGTATGTAGTTAAGTTTAAGCGACCCGGGGGCGACCAAAAACCTGTAATATGCAATTAATTAAAGCGACCTACAATTGTCTCTCGCGTGTACCAGTTCTCGTTGTCCCCGCCTAATCTTTATCTTTTATATTTTATATTTATCCCCGCCAAATCACCCGCAGTTCGATAATGTCGCGGTACACTTAGGGCTGCCACCCGCCCGCGACCCCGGCATCCTGACTCCACAGGCACCAAGCACATGGCAAACGCCACCCTAGCCCGTGCTACCAGCCGCAACGGGTAGCCCGGAAACTTGGCTAGCTACCCTGTGCGGGCGCGGTGGGTTGGGGCCTCTTCGGCAAGGCTCTGCGGCCGATGCGGCGAGGACCGGCAACGGGCAGGCGCAGCGGCACGTTCAGATATTCTCGGGCTCAATAATAAAATATTCGTCATTTCAAATTACATACTGCGCCGACATGCGCCCCCAACGGCACTGTGAGGCGGCCCGGCAGCAGTCGTGCAAAGCCCAAAGGCTCGCCACGCCAGACAGGAAGGCAGTTGCAAAGCTTGCAAAGCGCGGTTTGGAGGCTTACGGCGGCCGGAACTGCCAATCGGTGGCGAATACACACGTTCCGCCCGAAAACGCGCCGCGCCCTGTGTTCGCCCCAACAACTCGCGGAGCAAGTGCTCTGTCAAGTCTTAGCGACAAGAACACCTCCCTATCAACCTCAAGCTTGTGCATTTCCCGGTGGTAGGTCGTTAGGGCCGACCCTGGGCCGGAGCGGTCCGAGGAACGTCCACCAGGTCGGTGAGGCAGCTCTGGATGGTTGGCAGGCGCATAGGATGACGCCTTCAAAGGGTGGAGGGCGAAATTGACACTCATCCGACTGGAGAAATAGATGAGCTTTTGGGCGCTTTATTCAGTTGTGTTCCTGGCCGGTCAGAACGGGGTCGGTCGGCCGCAGGGTGCCCGAGCCGGCCCTTCAGATTTTTGACTTTCTGTGGTACCACCGGGGAGGTACTCGTACTACGACCAAAAACATCGAGGAACTTGGGTTAGGTCGGCAAATCGGGTGGGGACAATCATCGTACGGTTAGTGCGGGACAAGGGACAGCAGTCTTACTGTAAGGATACTGCGCAAAACGCACCAGGCACTGGGTACCCACATGGGGATTTGTGTGGTACATATCCTTACACTCCACCCCCCCCATAGGATGGAGGACCTCCTCCAGCAACGTTTCGGCTTGGATTCGGTGGAGATCCGCATTGTCCGGGTCGTCCAACATTGCGGGATATCATATCATGTTATATGTTTCTCCGCGGGATCGAACCCGGATCCGCGTGCGTAGAAGCACCAACTGCAAGGATACTGCGCAAAACGCACCAGGCACTGGGTACCCACATGGGGATTTGTGTGGTACATATCCTTACAAGTACGGTTAGTACGTTGCGCGTTAGAGCAATCTGCGGGTGTACGGGGGAAGCAGACTGAATTACAGAAAACTGCGAGATTGACGAGCAGCTCGGGGCTGCCAGGGTTTCGTAGTGCCGTTGGGCACCCTGGGCAGCTCCGCTGCACGAAACCGGAATTTCACTGCAGTCCTGAATACTGCAGGAAAATCCAGAGTTATCATTTTTGATGTATTCGTAGCTGCGCGCTGGGTCACACGCCCGTCGCCGGTACCGCCGAGACAGCAGCTGCGCTGTACGCATCGCGGCTAGAATATATCCGTTGCGGGTGCTGGTAGTCAATCAATATTGCATGTAAAGCATATGCGTATGGGCGGTCTGCGTTGCAGTCGACCTACGGCGGTGAGGGGGGCCAGCAATACTAGGCCTCCCCATAGGTATAGTTTCATGTACGCATGAGGCATGAGGCTAAACTTCCTGATCCTCTCGAATGAGCAGGTGGCAACACACGGCGGGAAAACGATTCTGACAGAAGCCCCCCCCCCCCCCCCCCCCCGCGCGGCCAGCCCCGCCCCAGGGGGCTGGACAGTCCGGCTGAGACCGCAAGTTGCAGCATTGTCCTTGCTGATGTCGCCACACGGAACCGCTGCAACTACCTCCGCAAAGGTCATCATCTTGCCCTGATCTCATCAGCGCTGGGAGGTTCTCCGTAGCGGTCCCAGAGGAGCAATTCTTGGCAGCACTGCATCTGTGCGAATCGCAAATCACTGCCTTAACGAGGAGCGGAGCCTTGGTGTGGTGCTGTTATCGCAGAAATGGCATCCGACGGAAACCAGTCAGACTCGGCTGAAGACTCAGACCAAGGTCACAGGTACGTATTACATGCAAAAAAATGCGTGCAGCATAATCTTGCCCAGAGTAAGTACGGGAAACCTATTTTGTCACCTAATCATTAAACAATATACTATTAATACTAATTTCTGACAGAGCTTGCGGTGTCAGGCTTTTTTGTGGACTAGATTAGATGAGTTAATTAGTTTGCTTGCTTGCCGCTGATCTGGCCTTGTCTGATACTATCCAGATACTTCTATATTGTCGGGACATAAACTACCAAATGATATTATATTTGAGGGTATATTCCTGATGTCTTTTGATGTCTTTTCTGTATTGCAGACCAAAAGTCTGGGCGAATGTCCAGCGGGAAGACGCAGGAATAGGCAGCCCTCAAGCTCGGAGTGCCTGGTCAGTCCCTGCGGGGGAGGCGCCGTCATACCCTGATGACAAGAAGAAAGCGTTTTGGGATTCACCGTACGTAAAAAAACTCAAGCAAATATTTACTCCGGGCAAAACGCCCAAATCTGCTGAGCCCAGTAGTGATACCGAGGCCGCTCTCAGGCCAAAGAGCAATCGCAAGAGCAAGGCAAAGCTGGAGGCATTGCTTTTTTCCCGACTGGACTCTAAGAATGAAAGGAAGTGGGATATCAAAGGTGCCAATGAACAGCCCTTTCAAAAATGGCGCTCTGAACATGGCCTGCTTGCCCTTGCCGGCGGTGCCCTGCTTGGCCTGCTCCTGGGTCTTATCATCTGGGCTATTGTCTTCAACTCTCCGGCTATCGGGATACATCTGGCCTGGCACTATGCCCTGGTTGGAACAGGCATCGGCGCCATATCTGGGGCAAGCTTTCCGAGATCTTTCGTCGACTTCTTTTTGAATGTGTGGGGCGTCCTGAAGGAAATCAAGCGCTTGATGTCCACGGCAATCATCATCTCAGTTTACTACCAGGCTTCAGACAAATCGGATCACAGCAGTGCAGACAACCCACAGTCTCCCAGGCCGAGTGACCAGATCCCTCAGAAATTCACATTGCCTAACGCTCCATCAAGTGAAACGAAGAAACGTCTCTCCTACTCTCCACCCACTCAAGAACTGGAGCGCAAACCTTCAAGTCCGGAAATTTCGCCGGGGCCATTATCAGAGAGCCGGGCAGAGGGCTCAGAGGCTGCAGCCACAGACACCCAGGCCACTCCAGACCACGTCCGGGACGCCATGGAGGTGGAGAACCTGCTGGCAAAGCAGTTCAGGTGGCGCTTCTTTGCGCTGTGGGGATCTCAGCTCCCAGTGCCGCATCTGCCACTGAAGAAAATGGATAACAATCCGGGTGCAACCTGGCGACATCTGGTGAATCCAGGCCTCTTTGGTTTCACAAAGAAGACGAAGAAAGACCTGAAAGATGACATCAACGCCTTCGAGAGGCTTACCCTGTTCCGATCAAAGCCGCGCGGCGACAAACGCAATGATTTCTGCTGCGCTTTATCTGGCTCATTTTGGATTCTTCTGGCTGGTTTTTCGCTGATGGTGTTATGCTTTGCTGGTGCTCATCCTCTCATCCAATTGATTCTCCGATGTTTGGGTAATCCTCACGCTGGGGACTGCAAGTGCTGCCACATCTGCAGCCTGCACTGTTTTGACACCCAGGCAAATCAATTTGTCGAGGTACGACGGCGTTTGACACACATATGTTGCGCATCAATTGAACAACCACGAACATGCTTTTTGGCGTGGTGCCCCACGCTGCTGACAGCACATGTTAAGTCTGACATAGTGTCGGCCCTCTTGTGTGGATGGATGCAGGGCGGCACTTCGATTTCATTACTGGATGATTGGAGTGACGGTGAGTGTTTTTGCCGTATCTCATGACAAGTGGGATGGGCTGCCAATGGTGCATCGCGGTTTCACCACAAATCTGGCCAATGTCCTCAGGTGCCATTGGTACAGCCGAAGAGATCAGCAATAAGCTCTTTGAGGGACTGGACTTCATGAGTCAGGATGCTGTTTGCGTCGCACCCGGAACTCAAGCCAGCCAGACTGTGAAAACAATGGCGAATGCCATCAAGCATCAAATTACAGCCACATCCTCAGCCATGCAGGAGTTGCTGGCTCGGGGCGGCTGGAGCTGGTACGTAGACGAATGCGACTGCGAATGTGACTTTGACAATATGGTAAGGAAACGGCATCCGCCCACCAATACTGAACCCTACTGCATGATTTGAATATTAACACGTATAAAATGGTTCCCACAAAAAGATTGGAGTGCTCACTTTTGGAGTCTGCATGCCATGCTGCATGCAGAGCGTGGACGATCTCACAGTTGTTGCCAAGTCTGGCGAGACGGAAGACTGTTCTGCGAAATTGGTCTGCGAATGCGGCTCAGGAGATGCTGAAAGTGACGCGCTTTGCAACGGCGACAAGTGCACCCCCTGCCCCTCCAACGCAGCTACCAAGTCGGACCAGCAGCCCTACTGCAGCATCAATGTGGCCAGATCCAGCATCCACATGGATCAGAACTGCTTGTCAGTGGTAGAGCTTGAAGTGGAGACAAACACACCCATTGAGAGCCTCGAAGTGCACTACGCGCTTTTTGCCACCAACCAGGAGCTCTACCAGAATAACTCAGCAGCAGGCCTCCGCCACATTGCCGCCTGGGCCGATACTTTTGCGGAGCATCCATGTGGCACCCGCCTGGCAGCTGGCACCTGGACAGTGGAAGGCACAGATCGACCCAGAGTGGCGCATGTCACAGGCAACATCGCCGGTGCACCTATCGACTTTGGTTGCCTCCAGAACAGCAATTGCTCTGTGGCGGGCAGCACTCACCTGCCAACATGGACTGGGGGATGCAGCCAAAGCCTTCGGCCAGATGTCTTGTACACACTTGCCCTGGTGTGCGAAGTGGAATTCTGCCCGGAGTGCAGCCTCGGGCGAACCCAGTTGGGCCGCACATGGGAGCAGGTCATCACACTTGTAAGTGCCTGAGCCACACCGTCCATGACTGTCATGCACTTGCCTGCCACTGCAAATATACGCTGCACATTACTACTTAATGTGTGTTGCTCGTGCACTCCAATTGTTTTCTCCGCAGCCGGAGCTTGGGCCCGCTCGATTCACAGACAAGACTGCCCCGCTGAACATCGGGACGCACAGCTTCGATCTCAACATTAGCATCAGCAAACCTGGGCGTGTGCACTGGACAGTGCTGGATCCGGGTGAGGGGCGATATTGCGCAAGGCATGATTTGCATTTTTGGGGGGTAAGGTGGGGTGCAGTGGGGTGTGTGTGTGGGGAGGGGGGGAATACGCCTACTGACCCTCCTCTGAGTAATTGAAACCTGGCGGATATATTGAAGTGCATGTTGATGCTGTGTTTCATCCGCTCATCCCTCTGCAGAAGGAGCTGCCGATGGCAGCTCGACTGGGTCTGATGCTCAGTGCGCTGGAGAGAGTATCTATGAGGATTGGAGCTGCATACCCTATGACTCGCGCCGGCTGGAAGACCCCATTACTGGGCAGCTCCAGGTGGATAAACTGGAGGAGCGCGCGGCACATGTGTGGGGCACGGTGCCCTGGTGCCAGGACTGCACAGGCAGCTGCTCAGTTCCAGAGAGAGCGCAGGATGCCGGCGCCTGGGCTGACATCCCGTACGGGGGACACAGCCCGGGTGTAGACGTTCTCTGCAGCGGCTGGGACTCCAAGGCCATCATGCAAGCTGCAGCAGCCAACGGCAGCAGTGATGCCTCACCACTTCCAGCTGCAGCCGGCTTCGGTTGCATGTCCTTTCGACCCGTGGCTGGCGGGGCTGTTGATGTCCAAACTTCTACGCTGGTCCAGGTGAGGCCATCACCTACGGCACATCCAAGCCCACTCCCCCCTTCCCCCTCCCAGCCTCTCACCCACTTTTCCTTACCAGCATGGGCAGAATGACAGACACGAACGAGCCTGGTGGTGCCCATATCCGATGATATGCCCTTGGCTGTCCCATGTAGGTGCTGCCTCGATGTGTCCCTGATGGCGACACATGCGCCAGCGCGACTTCCCCGCCCACATCTGACTGCCCCCACCGGCAGATGCTGGAGCGCTGCCACACATACGTAGTGTGCATGACAGTGCAGAAAGACGCTGCTAGAGATGCCGCCACCACAACTGCAGCTTCATGCTCAGAGGACACTGCGCAGGAAGAGGAGCTAGCCCCCACTCGGTGCTTCACCGTGACCACTGGTAAGGCAACCACGCCGTCGTAATGTGTATGATATTACAAGATGAATTACATTCTTCATCACCTCAACCCGTGTGAAGTTGATGCTGATGATAAGCACGATAAGCACAGCGCTGCAATTAATTTACCTTGCCACCATTGATTATGCCCCGCAGCCTGCCACAATCCATGGGTAGACATCCGCGGTTGGCGCGCGGACGCCGGCAGCCTCACCATCCCCTTTGGTGGCCTTGAGGGCGAGTCGCTCCCAGTCTACTGGATGCTTGAAAAGCAGTTCGTGAGCAGCCCCGGCCCGTCTTGCGACGGGCTGTTCAATCTGGATGGCTCCCCGTATGCCCTTCGCCTTGGCTCCACAACCGTCGTGGACTGCGCAACAGCCCACACCGCATCACAAACCACTGGCTGCCGGTCAACAGTGGTAGCTCAGCTTGCTGGGTTGACCTGTCTGGAAACGCTGGTTCATAGCCAGCTGATGCCTGGCCGCTCAGTCGTGGCGGCTGGAATCGTCCAGGTGCATTGCAACGCTGGCTGTGATGGGCCGCCAACAGGTGAGCGAGATCTCCTTGCGCACGTTTTCCTTCCTCTCCATGTGACGCATGCATCACCCGGTAATTCCTGCCTAACCAATTCGCACTGTGGATTCCCAGTACACGTGGAGGGCCTCGAGCCAGGGGAGGAGTACATCCTGTCGACAGCAACCGTCTACAAGCGCCATGGATGCCGCCAGGCGGTACTCCATAAAGGAGAGTGGCGACTCACGACGGCAGACAACATACCGCCTGAGCTGATGGCATGCAGCCTTGGCGCCAAATTCTGGTCCGCTCCGGAGACAGTGGAGGTGGCAAAAGTACGGCTGGAGTTTGAGGTGTGCCACGTGAGCAAGGATAACACCGCCGTGGCATTGGCCGTGATACAGCACGACGCCGATGGAACTCTGACGGGCGGGCAGCCTGCTGCGGCTTCCCTGATCTCCGCGCTGAGCAACCGCACATGCAGCGACCACACCGGCGCTGCGCCACATAACCTTGTGTGTAGCACCTCCAGTACGGCGCTTGGCAACCTGCAGGCCACGTGGCCGAGCGCCGCGTGCGCTGCTACTGGCTGCGTCCAGCACACCTGCGTGGACGGTCTCAGTGTGCTGATGGATGGCTACGCACCCGGTGAGTTCTGAGTGGACTGACCGAGATGGCACAGGAGAGGGAATGTCAGTATGAATGCTCTCGCAATACCGCTGACGTGGTCTACTTATGCGGTGTGCACTAATCATATTCGCTCCGTCTGCTGTTTGCAGATGCCATGGTCCCATCCAACCTCACCTCCTGCGGAACCTACACTTCCTTAATGGCATTCCAGGACAAGTTTTACAATATTCAGCCGCAGGTATAGGCTGCAGATGCAGCGACGCCGCCATCCCAGAACTGCATGCCCCGGCTCTTTTACCCTACCTATGTCCCAACCGATATCTGTCCGCGGTTGCTGTCATTGCCCCGCTTGCAGGTCACTCAGCACTCCTTCACGGCGCCAGATACCGAGCCGCCCTCGATCACCCACCGAAACAGAACTGGCGGAACTTGGTTTGAGTGGCAGGTGCGGCACCGATACTTCCTGCAATCCTCCTTGGCATGCTTGCTGGCCCATATCTCGGCGGACAATTTAAAAACACCCAGCAATGTATCAATGATTTACATTGGCAACCGGCTGTGGTGGTTCCAATGCCGTGTGAATTTGTGACCGACAGGTGACGCCAAGTGAGCAAGCCGCAATGGTGCTGTTGGTACAAGAGGTAGACACATGTGACAACTATGGCCTCCGCCCCAGCCTGGGAGAGGAGAAGCTGCTTCAGGCTGCCGCAGACGAAATGCTGGATGAGTTCCTCAGGGGGCCAAGCGCGCCTCAGATAATCTCTGGGCAACTGAGCAGCTGCTGCGGTGGCGACCCTGTTCTTCCTTCAGACACCTCCACCGACTTGCCGGGCGGTGATCAGATTGAGTACCCAACAACCACACCGGAACCCCAGCTGGGAAGCAGCACCAACGGCACTGACTCTACATCAGAAGGAACGTTTGCCGTCAGCTCCTTCACTGGCAGACGCCGGCTGCTCCAAGCTCAGGCATACACCCTCCTGCGGACATGCCAGGCATCCGGGGGCAGCTGCAACACCCCGTTTCTTAATGCCGACAACGAGACAGCACTGGTCATCAACGAGATGCAGCTGAACGATCGCCAGGAGTCCCGCCTCAACATCACCAACCTGCTGGAAGGGCACAACTATGCTGTGCACTACCTGATGGAGGATAGAGGGTCGCAGTGCGGCGTGCGCTCCGCTGTTGGCCGGCCACTCTTCAATCGCCAGCCAGGCAGCTTTTGCTTCACCACCAAGCCAAACTGCGACCCGCTCGTGACAGTCACCCGGCCAGAGGGACAAAATTGCTTGGAGGTGATCGTCACATTTCCAGCGCACAGCTCGTGCGTCATCTCGGAGGTGCTGCACGTCGTGTTTGGCGAACCAGAGCCTGTCTTCGGCCCGGTAAGCAGAACAGCATGCTGCCGACAACCTCTTCAAACTGCAGCTGGTGCTGTTGCTCCATCTACTGCTGACGTATGATTTGCAGTGGTTGCTATGGGATGGGGTGTCCATACACTCTTTGTTTATGGCGTTGCTAACGAGCAGGGAAAATGCTGCGTTCAGATCCCGCCTAGTGTGGAACACGTGCTGGCTGCTTCGCAAGATGACAGCTTTAGCTTCCCCTGGCTGGAGTCCAATGCTATCAGGTACGTCCGACTCCTTAGGTTGGATTTGAAGGTTGCCAAGTGGGGCTATTTCTTTCATACTTGTGCTGCAAAGGTATTGACAATAATACAGATGCTTTATTTCAAGCCAGTCTGCGGTAAACTCGTGCATTTCTAATACATATAGGCCATATGCCCCCCCCCCTCTGTTTCGTACATTTTGAACACACTCAACGATCTGAATAGAGCTTCTGCGCCATGGCTATTCGGGACCAGGCGCGGCCTCGTTGTAGACATAACAGATAACTCTACAACAATCAACCTGGATGGCCTGGCCAATGCCACTGAGTACGTGATGTACGTAGTGGGCAGCCGGCAGCCAGCGGCAGGTGAGCCTCTATCCGCTCATGACTATTTGGCCCTGTTCATTGCTGCCGTACTTGAAGGATCATAAGCCAAGGGTGTAGCTCTGTACATAGTTGTATTCAAGCCAGCCATGCTGAGTGTGCCTCTGCATTCACGGCAGGCAGCAGTGGGTCGCTGCAGACAAGCGTAGTCACCCGCAAATTACACACACAAGACGTCACTCCCCCAAAGTTCACAGGCGCCCCGGCCCTCAATGTGAGCAGCACTTTGGCTTATGTATGTTTTCCCCTGAACTGAGCCATGACCCTGGTGTCTCCTCCACTGATAGCATGACTGACACGGTCACTGTCATATCCCAGGTGCTTGCCACAGACATGTTGGAGATTACGGATGTTGGTCTGAGCGAGCGAGGCGTTCTCTGGGTAGGGATTGGATGCCCTGTCCAAGAGCAAGAGGTGACCTGTCCCGAGAGCTTTCGCGCTGCGATCGCGCGCACCGCCAGTCAAGTCATCGAAGACGGCCAGACCACATTCCGCCTGCTGCACGGCGCTGCGGCAAACATCAGCAACGTTATGTGTGAGGGCGGCAGCTGCCAGGCGGCCATCGCGCTCCGAGCTGAGGATGGCGCGCCGCTCCACATGATTCCCGGCAGCAGCTACACTGTAATCGCTGTGGCGGATGACGGCTTTTGGCGACCGAAGGATGCCCCCCTCGCCTGGAGGGATGGAGAAGGCTGTCAGCCTGCCATGTCAGAGGGCATCTGCCCCGGAAGACTGGATCCTAACCTGCAGACATCACTCACCCGACTAGCCACCATCCAAGCCCCAGCCAACATGGCACCGCCATCCTGGTGAGTGCCATTTTTGAGGTTCTCCTGTCTGTATCAGCACCGGATTCGATTATCATTTAACAAGTTGCTGCGCTACTGGGTGTGTCATAGTGAATTGCACTCTCTGTCAAGGCGTATCTCACTGCTGGGGATCGTGACACGGCTCTATTTACAGGTGTCCGCAGCAGAATCTGACTGTCAAGGTGGAGAGCACGGACGAGCTGCTCCTCACTGCATTCCTGAACGAGACGAGCCGGATTACGTATGCTCTGATCGACATAAACTTGTGGGGTGCGGATGTGGCGCAACTGGAGGCGCAGGACCTGCTGGGCTGCCAGCACTCCCCGGCGGAAGGTTTCCTCCGATGTCTGGCAGTGAAAACAAAGGACTGCACCAACGACTGCGCACTCCAGGTGATACAGTCTTACTCATTTATGTATGTACTTTATTTGCTACAGAATTGGAACAGAAGCTGGGCGAGTGGCTTTGCTGGCAACTGCCAACCGGCGACAAATTGATACTGACTCGTCTGTTTGTGCGCCGGCGTTGCGTGACAGAGGTCCCCCAAGAGCTGGGGATGCTGCGACACTCCAGTGTACCAGGAAACCATTGTGCATCCCCTCTCTGCTGGTAAGCTGGCCACAGCACCACACCGTGGTCCGCGGCCCCCAAAGGGGCCCATCTGCCATGAACAGACTACCCCATTGGGAATTTCGACGTCGCCCGAGTGGATGTGATTTCAACTTATGCCGTACCTTTGCCTGCCTCAGATGTCAATCTTACGCTGTGCGCCGTGGCTGAGGATCTCAACCCGGGCGTCAGTCAGACAAGCAGTGTGCTGTGCCGCATCGTGGAGCCAATTGTGTGTGAAGAAATCCCCTTTACCCGTGAGGCCAAGCCCGTGTTCACAGCCGCAAGCTCTGGCGCATCCTTTTGCCAGGTGTGGTCGTTTTCAGATGCCGCTGAAATCATCCACCAATGACATGCTTTTGCACATAGCAGCCTGATAACATGACGCTGTGGATACCTTTATACCTTAATGCATATATCTCTGATATACCTCTTCCATGTATTTAGCAACAATGAGTCTGCAAAGTGCTGCGCTGGCCGTATGACCTGAGTAGTCTTGTGCCAACGGTATTTAGCTCTACAGTTGGTGTTGCGAGGCTCTACCGCGCGTACCCCCCTCTCTACACCCCACTTCTACTCCCTCTCTCGTCTCCCCTCCTCACTGCATTGCCTCCCGCTGCAGGGTTTCTTTGCTGCGCTTCCGCCATCTTTACTTCCACCAAGCTCTTCAGGCCGCCATGCGTCCTACTTTCCAACGTCGAGACAGTATGTTTTTGGTGCCAGCGAGCCGACGTTTTCTGCTGGCTTTGCAATGCTTCCAGGTAAGCCCTGCTGGCTGTGTAGCACCGCGAGCGCACACGAAATAGCACAGCCAGTAGCAATGACACTGCTGTTCAGTTTCGTTGCATGCCGCCATTCGTGATGACTAATTTCTGCAGGATGCACACACAGGCGAGGTGGAGGTGGGAGTGGAGATAGAGGGCGTGTCCTTTGCAACCACCACCGTCACGAGTTGGCCGCCTGTCGCTCGCATGCGCCTGATGGTGCGCAGCATGACGCTGCACATCGACTACCCCTCAACGCTGGAGGTTTTCTTTGCGCTCTCCGACGCCATGGGCCGCACGCGTGTGGAGATGGACGGCCTGGCGCTCAGCATGTCCTTCACGCCATCTGGCGGAGGTAGCATTGACCTCGGCAGCAGCGCCTGTGCGATGTCCAGCTTTGACGCGGGCGTTGGGCGCTGCTCTATTTCGCTGTCCCAGGTAATGCCGCTACACATGAGTGACGCCATGAGTACCGCTTCTCGTGCTTGTATTTGCCCTTGTCGCCAGCTCCAGAGCGCAACTCTAACGGTATTGGTTGCTCTGCGTTTAGATCAAAAACGCGTGCTCCTCCTGCTTCGCATCCACGGTCTCTGCGACTGTAAAGGTTGTGGCCACCTATGGACCTGAAAGCTCGGCAGTAGAGGCGGCCCAGGAGGTCCAGCTGGCCGCGCAGCCCGGCAACACCAACTTCATCACCCCAGGAGCATGGCTTCAAGTGCCACAGAGCCCACGCCACCGCTGCGAGGCGTTTGAGGTCATCATCTACGGAGTGACGGGTGATGACCCCCCAGGCCAACATGAAGACGGATTGCAGTTGTTTGACATACGCCTCTTGTACGACACGGATATTCTCGAGCTCGACACACCGGAGAGCGATGTACCAGCCGCGGTATGTATTTCCAGCCCCTGTGCGCTGATGCCATTTCTACATGCCATTAGACGGGACAAGCCATTCCTCAACAAGTGACAGCAACATAAAGTATACGGGGAACCAACTAGTATGTAGATGCTGCCTCACTCGCATGGGAATGTGTCCGGCTGGCCCCTGCCGCAGTTCCAAGCACCGTACAGCAATGACGGCGAAGGAGTCTTTGAGAACAACAATAGAGGAGTAATGCGCCTCCTTGGTAGCATGGACCTCAATCAGAATGGTTACCGGGGCAAAGGCACTAGCCTACCGCTGGTGAGGCTGAGTTTCCGTGTGCGAGCAGATGCGGCCGTGAACCAGGGCTATCCGTCCGTGCTGACAATCGAGGTGCTGGAGATGGTCACACGGCGGGCGGCAATGGGCACGTCAGCGTCTGTGCTGGACATGGGGGGCGTCAGCACATCGGCCGCAGGTCGGGCAGGGGCCCGGCTGCATGTGGCGGCAAACCAACCGGTGGGTATGTACGGCTACATGACGCCAAGCCAAGACCTGAGCGCCCCCAGCAGCGTTGGCGCCGCGCCGCTCACAGGCAGTGCAGCCGACCTCAAGGCCCATGCGGTGATGCTCCGTGAGTTCAATGCGGGTGCCTCGTGCGGATGCACCTTGTCACAGTGTGCTGCCAACCAGGATGTCAGCGACAACAGCCTCTTGCAGACCCGACTGGCAACCTGCACACTAATGCACAGCAGCAGCGGCGCATCTGCGGTCTGCGCCAATAATGGAGTGATAACGGATGCAGCCTCCAAGTTGGCAACCGGCAGCCACGTGCTGAGTGTGACCTCTGTGGAGGAGGAGGGCGTGGGCTTTTCTCTTTCGATCCATGTCTGGGCAGCCAAATCCATCACTGTTCACGCGGAGAAGTCGGTGTTGCGCCGTGTGGATGGCGTCCCCGACGCCGGCAGATGCAACTACGCCTACCAGCACTCTGCACTGTACGCCAAAGCCGTGATTGGGGGAGATGGCCTGCCAAATGTGCCAGAGGTGGACGTGAGCCGCTGTGTGAGCTTCTCCGCAGACTCCAGCGTCGTGGAGCTGATTGAGCGCCCCAACGGCGGCGCTGCTGCCGCAGGGCGCAGCCCAGGCACAACGGCTATCGGCATCATCTTGCCGCGGTCCCTCAGCAGCCCACCCGCGGTCGCCAGCGCCCAGGTGGAGGTGTCCAGCACAGCCACGGTGACGGTGAACTACATACAAATCACTGCTGTAACAGGTCGGGAGGGTTTCCGCACCCAGCTGCAGCTGCCAACCGCAATAGTGGTAAACAAGCAGGTGCCAGCAATTGGTGTGCCCTTATCCACCCAGTTCATGGTAAGATCCCCCTCCCCCCCAGGGTACCCTGCCTGCTTGTTGGAGTTACTCTAGCACGGTATCGTGTGCTGGCTGCTTCACCTGTAGTCACCTGCTTCTTGTTAGTTAGTTGGTAGGGTGTCAGAAGCTGAGAGGGGAGGGCGGAGGGAGGGCGGGGGGACTCTAGCGACAACCGGAGCCCCAGCCCCGCCCGGGTGTTAGTTGACGTGGGATGAGGGTCCGTCGGGAGGGTCCATGCGGGGGCGCGAGTGTTAGTGGTGTATGTTGGGTGACGACAATGAGTACACGAGCAGGGGGAGTTTTATCTGCTTCTCCCTCCACAGAGATTGTGCGTGGCCAGCCAAGTAGATTGACATGGCCACTGAAGCTCGAGACCTAGATGCTCCATGAGCCCATTCTAAAAACCCTTCAGACTACCAATGGCTAACAATGGGGGTAGCCGCCTAGGAGCTGGCTCCTGGAGTATGAGGATAAATATAGGGATATGTCGCCACTCCAGTTGGGGATTATATGACGCCATCTAGCCGCCCCTGGGGACCCTGGGCTGTGCGCGTTAAACCATACCATAGTAGGGTGTGTATCCTGTATTGAGAAGGCTTGCGGGTGCTTGATGCCACAGGCATCTGTGACGCTGCGGCACGACCTCAACGCAGCGGGTGATGAGGCCTCCTTGTTTGCGTCCCTTCATTTCTCGGACAACAGCACCCAGGACATCTCCTTCAGCAGCAGGCTGGCCATCATTCCGGCTCCAAACACTACCTGCATCATGGCCATTGCCCGGCAGCAGGCTGGCGGGGTACATGGGCTCGTGTTGCAGCCAGAAGCCTCCAGCGACTGCGGTTCCCTGCTCAATGCAACCTGGAGTCCATGCGGCCAGCCCATGCCTGGCCTCACCGTGCGCAGCAGCGTACGCTGCCAGGTGTGCGTGAGCGGCATTGCTGCTTCGCTGCTGAAAGGCGGGTGTCTGACCAAGAAAAACAGCCTGCTGTCAGGAGCAGCCGCCTTAGCGGGCAACACTGTCATCACGGACAGAGATGAGCTGGTCGTAAAGGTGACGTATTGCGGTGCGCCTGAATCTCCCAAGGACATGAGCACGGATGAGCGAGTGCAAATAGTGGACGCGGACAGCGAGCTGATCCAGTATGAAAGGCCTTCAGGCGGGAGGTTCCAAATCTCCGCCATTTGTCCCGCAAACAAGCGTCAGGAGTTGACAACCATCACGGTGGGTATCTATGCACTTGTTGCCTGCGCGCAGCTCGGGGAAATTTGTGCCCTGATACGCCGAGTAATACTGCTGTAAGGCATGCGGTGACGGGGCAGGCAAGCTGGCCACATAATTCTGGAGTTTCTCCTGATTGTTTGGTCTTTGCAGCGGCCTTGGCGCGACGTTCCTGCTTGATCTGTCTGTCTTACATTAACGCCCGAAATGCAGGTGTGTTTCCGGCAGGGCACTGGCGGAGATGACGTGTGCGACACTGTCACGGTGGTGTTGACGTGCTACAACGACCAGATCCTGGAGGCGCTACCATGGCCTGCTTGTGCACCCCAAGCAAGCACCACCCAGGAACCCCCACCTGTGAACTGCAACCAACCAATCACACAGCTGGACCCGCTCTTCTGCCCAGGTGGGCCCCTCCAGCGCGCAATGCTCAAGCAGTATGTGACGCAGACAAATATGGGCAGCTGCGGTGGCCGTATCGATGTCACCGATGATGCGAGGTTCCCGCAGTCCCCTGGTGGAGATTACGCCGTGCAGCGGCTGGCCAGCTCCTGGGTGCTTATCCCGATCCCACTGGGCGCAACTACACCATCTGGCGGAGTCACGATCGACGTCACCGGCGAGTATGGAGGAGAACGCGCTTCGCGAAGTATGCGGCTAGGTAGCCAAGGCGTGCGTCAGGCTGCGCTGGTCGAGGTGCTGGCTGAACTGCACGAGTGCCCACCTGGATTGACATGCAGCACAACTCCTGGCGACTTGGAGCGATGCAGTGAGGGCAGGACACTGCGGGGCTTTAAGGGCTCTTCCTATCGGGAGGCCACTGCAGTGCGCATGTGCACGGACTGCGTGAGTGCGGGCGCGTGTGGCGACCCTTTGAGCAGTAGTACATACACGTACTGCATTCAGGTGGGCGGCACCGTGTCCCCTTGGCCTCCTGATAGCAACACTGACCCCCCCCCCCCCCCCCCCGCCGGGCCTCTCTCCACTCCTCAGTAGTCACTCTACATCATAGCAATACAATGAGAAGCTAGCCACCCCAGCGCTTTCACTACCTGCTGCATATGCTGACCAAATTGTCACCGTGCTGCAGGGGGCCGCAGATGATCCGGCAGTATGGGGCTGGCTGGGAGGCATCGAGCGCTTCCTTGAATTCACTTCGTCCGATCCAGCTGCCATAGCAGTGGATGCCTCCGGGATTCTGACCCTTCTGGACGACTCCACCGCGGAGGCAGTGGTGACTGCTTCGCCGAAGTGCATCATCGACGAACAACAGCTGGTGGTAACACCTCTGAGGGCTGCTGGCAACACGCTGCCCGCGGTGGGGGAGGTGGACATCGGCGCGCACTGCGGCGTTCCTGTACCATTCTCTGGTGGCATTCTTGCCGTCCCAGTGCGCCTCAACACGGGTAGCTCAAGGCTGCTCGTGTTCACCATGGAGATTGACACGACACTGTCTCCAAGACAGATCATCCAGACAACCGACGGCTGCTTCTTCTGGGACCCAAAGCCCTCCCAAAACGCGGGATCCACCGCCTGCGCTAATGAGTACGACGACGCAACAGGGCTTCACAAAATGAGGATGAGCATTGTTCAAGTTGCGGCCCGGCCCTCGGGCGCAGCAGTCTCGCTGGGCACCATCAACCTCGACAGGAACTCCGAGCAAGTGGGGGACACCGCCATGACCGTCCATCTTGCAGTCGTGTCATGCGCCAAGACTGCTACCGGAACTGTGCCGATGCCTTGCAATTTCCCGGCTGCTTCTTCCCCGCAGTTTGGGGCATCCATCCCCATGGGACGCAAACTGCTGGCAGATAGCTCACGTTTTAAGAGCCATGGCCGTTGGAGGCATACCTGGAGCCGCAGCCGGGACCGATCGGGGCGCACCCTTCTGGTCAATCATCCAAACTGCGTGGAGGTCAGCGGCTGGCGAACGAAAGCTAGCGGACGACGGTTGCCAGCGGAGGACGGATCTACTGTCGGGTTCTGCTCCTGCGAGCTGCCTGAGTTTGGCTCGGAGCCGGACAAAGTGAGGTTTCTGGAGTGGCGCAGTATCAGCACTGTCTTTGAGGAGGCTGGCGTGGACGAGTGCATTTGCGACGACTGCGCAAGGAACCCTACCCGGTCAGGAAACACCATTGTCTTCCATGCCAATGGCCAGTTCTGCGTGTTGGGCGACGTCAACGGGGACTGCGTCTTTGAGTGAGTCTGCCTGTCTACCCCCTCTCAAGTAGTACCCTTTGCTTCCGGGGTACTGTGGGGATGTGCGACGCGTTGTCTGCAAGGCATGATATCCGGTATACAGTACTACACAGCTGCTGCACATCACCTGGTGTGCGTACCAAATCGGAGGCTACATTCACAGTTTTATGTTATGGTGCGGAACAAGCGTTTGTTTCTTTACACGCTGGCGGTGGTGGATGATAATATTCTGACAGCATGCTCTCTGCCGCAGCACCGACGATGTGCAATGGACCTCAAACGATGAATCGACGTTTGTCAAGCGAGCCAGCTACGAAACAGCTTTGGAGACCGTTCTTTCCAGCGTGTGGCGCAACTCGCAGGCTACCGGAGATCGCCTCAGCGTTGCAGAATTCGATCTTGAGTGCAGCGAGAGTAACTACGCAGAGAACGAATGCAGGAAAAGAATAGACATAAGCCGCCTTCACCAAAGGGATATCCAACAAAAGCCGTTCCTGATTGGTGCTCAGGATCCCATACTCACCTCTGCCACCACGCTCAGCATTGCCACTGAGCTACGCAATGCGCAAGGTGGGTGTGCGTGGCTGCGGCTCATATCACTGGCAGTATGCCACATCTTGTTGCAGCACTGGCGGATGCCACGCCTGTTCCGATGTCGAATTGTCGGTAGTGGTAGTTTCGTGCTTTTCCGACCATGGTACTGACATCTTGGTTCCCAGCTGCCTGGATCTACATATGTGTGCTGATTTTGGTATGGCCGTTGCCTCAGGTGATCGAATTGAGACTACTGACTTGGTCGTCCGCTATGAGGTGGGCGCCAGCCAAGTCTTTGGGCCCATGCAGATTGACAGCTGCAGCGACCAGGTCCCGGAGACGAGTACCTGGCCATGTGCATCACCAAACAACAACTGCGGGGCAGAAAACACCGCTCTCATCCAGATAAATGCCTCCCAGAGCGGTGACGGCCTTTTCAGGGGGACTCTCTGTGCCGGCACCAGCGACGGCTACCCGGCAGCAGGCACGGTGGCCTACAATGTCCTGATCGAGAAGGTGGCATCGTACCCAGCCGGCGCGAACCACTCGGCGCGATACATTTCGAGCCAGATGGTGGCATCGTACCCAGCCGCTAGCTCCTGCACACAAGATGCCACCATTCCTGACAGGGATGGCATGCTAGGGCAATACAAACAGCAGGAGCAAAGATGGCGCCCGCTGGTGTCAGGAGAGATCGAGCAAGATCGCATCGATGCCTTTGACAACGAAGCTTGCTTAACCTCTCATCCAAATGCGTCTCTGCACGACTACGCCGCCGATGCAAGCGCATCAGGTACTAATATTCCACGCTACAGAGTGGTTTATGTGATCTTTCCTGATCTCCCGGCATACGGCACTTCACTCGCGTGAATCCTGATATTGTGAGACTCGCTCTTACCGATGGATTGTGTTGCTTACAGAGGTGCATGTGACTTTCAAAACCAAAAAAATCGACAGCAGCTTTGCGGTCTGGTATCTTGTCAGCTTCGGGGCTGAGCTGCCAGAAAACGAGGAGTCTGCCATCAGTGGAAGGGAAGACTGCGGCGACAAGACGCACCAGCATCCGTTGACACTCGGCCACGTGTGCGTAGGCACAGTGACTGTATCGCAGCAAACGGACCACTATGTCACGGTGCCGGTGCACATTACTCACACCCGGTGGTGTGAAGCTGGCTACTGCGACGAAGAAGAGGGACTGCCTGATGAGCTGGGGGCGTTTGACACATGCCACACAGCGGAGACTCTCCTACAGGAGGACACAGATGGGTCCTTCAGCACGACGCGGCCGTTCAGCGTCACCACCGGAACGTATATAAACAGGCTGCGACAGAATCCTGTGGTGCTGCTGTGGCTCCCTGAGCACTACTCAACTGCTGACAGCAACAGTGATGGCAGCGGGAGCGAGGGTGAGGGCGGCGCATGCGGACCTGGGGGCTCCTGCATATATCACGCAAAGCAGACGGCCGCATGGGGAAGCACAGGTGACATGCATGCCGTGCACCCATCCCCAGCACAGGCAATTGGCATGCATAGCGTTTCTGCACGTTGGCTCTCCATATTCATCTCCGCCCTCATGGCACGCCAGTCGCATGCCAAGTTTTTGCTTTGTCTTGCTGTCATCTCACTATGCTGTGCTGTGCCTCTGTGTGTGTGTGTGTGTGTGTGTGTGTGTGTGTGTGTGTGTGTGTGCGTGTGTGCATGCGTGCGTGCGTGTGTTTGCGTGCGTCTGCGGCAGCTATTGTGCCGCTTCAAGCATCGGAGGACAGGTCCATCGTTTTGCTAAACAGTGAGCGGGGCGATGGCGACCTATCACAGAGCTCTCGCAAAGCCTACCTGCAGCTAACCTACCCTCTGGCAAACGTGGGAGACTGGGTCTTTGTGTGGCTGTACCAGAGCGATCGAGTGACCATCTCGGGCGGCAAAAACCGCCCAACCCTCACGCTGCGGATGCACACCGCCTTCAAACTGACGAGTGGGATGAACTCTTCCTTCAATGGGCGCATCCATGCGGATTCGCCATGCTCGACCGCCGCTCCTGGCTGCACCATGTACGTTGAGCTCTCGGCAACGCGGCTCCAGGATGCAGTTGCTAAACACTGCGCTAACGAGACGCAGTCTCAAGCTTGTTGCCCGAAGGCAGCAAATTCACAAGTGGACTGGGCGCTCACAGAACAAAGCTACAGCCTGAAGACATCGGTGCCGAAATTCGCGACCCAGCAAGAGGCTGGCCAGTTCACGGTCCAAATACTTCAGAGAGGGGCCAACCTGAAGGACGCTCTGACTAGTGCATTCTTCAACCTTACACAGATTGATATCAAAATTGATGGCAAGCATTCCGTCACAGACTGCGAGTCGTGCAAGATCCGCTCGTATGGGGAGTAAAGCAGCATAGGGCGCGCCATGTTGCTGGTGGAGCACCATGCATCGTGAACTCGTGTAACACATGAGACATCGATGATGTCTCACAATGCATGCGAGTAACTTCAAGCCGGGTCATGAAGTGCCCCTCATATCTCCAGAATGTTTAGCCTGTTTACTTATTGTTTCACTCATATCACATGCAGCGACGTAACTGCTGAGTAGGGGCAATTCCGGATTCTTGGTGCATCAGCTTATCATTGCCAAATACTCACTCTGCGAGGAAGTAGCACAATCACGCCCATGACGTGCAGCTGCGGGGCTGTGCATTTCTGGCAAACTGGAGAAGATGCGCCCAGATGCATACTGGGTCTGACACACATTAGCTTTGTTATGCGTACAGTGTCGCAGTGCTGTTACAGCAGGTCGCAGGGGAGGGGCGGCAAGGGAGGGAAGGGGGCGGAGGGCGGGGGGGGGGGGGGGAAGACACGCCCAGCCTCCACGCACTGGCAGACCGCCTCACAAGCCCTCCTCCTCCTCGCCCATACTGTCGTCGCTGTCGCTTCCAAACAGCGCTTGGGGCAGTGTGTCGATCACGTCGTGCACCCTGGCGGGCAAACGGCAGCGGGACGCACCACGGGCCTCAGCTGCCTGCGGGGGGGGGGGGGGGGGGGGGGGGGTTCGCATGGACAGGCACGGAAGAGGGAATACAGCTAAGCCACTCATGGAGCTGGCGAACAAACCTCTCTTCCATTTCATCCAAATCCTCTCCGGAGTAGCCCCTGTTGGCCGGGCACAAGCACAGGTCACACGACAATAAAATCTCTACAACCCTGTAACACATGGCAGACCTTTGGTACCAGCCGGAGGAAGGGGGGCCCAGAACTCAGAACTATTTTCCATATGGAGGCACAATTCAAGCATTGCACGGCGGGCCCAAAACCCTGCTCTCAAAGTGCGATAAACCACACAGTCAGTTTCGGAGGAATGTAATGTTTCAAATACGATCGTCATACCCGAAAGCTCGCTTTGGGTTTGCAGCATATCAGCGTTTTTGGCCCCTTCAACCCCCCCCCCCCCCCCCCCCACTGCGAAGAGAAAAACCTATACTGTACTTATGCTGACATGATTAATCAGAATACACCCCGAAAAACAAACGGATCTGCCGACGTAATAATCCGAAACAATTCATCATTCTGCGACCCGCGAGCCCAATTAAACGCTACGGGTATGTACGACGCATACAACTATTGAAACAATACGAGTGAAGCATTTGGTCATATGGCGGATGGGATATACTGCTGCCAGTATGCCACATGGCAGTGCTTTTGGCAGGGATCTGCTGAAAACGGCAATCCTATAAATCAGTACACTAACGTTCGGAAACCAGCCACCGGCCGGACAGTGCGGTGCCTCTGGGGAGGGCGCCTCACCATGCTGAGAGGGTGGTACTGCCTGCCGCGCTGCGGCGCGCCTCGCGGAAGCCGGTCACCTGCTGGCCCAGCACCGCCCTGCGAATTCCCATGCGAAGAGGGGAAGAATGGTGGGGGGGGGGGGGGGGGAGGGGGGGGGGCATAGAATCCTGCGTCAGGTCTCCGCTGCTCGGCTCAGCGCCTTAAGTGTCTCCGGCTACGGCAAAGCACGGACACCTTCCGACAAGAAGGGCAGATTGCTTCCCTTGGTCGCATCAAAGGCTATTAGATGGCAAGATAGTTATTGCTGCTCGCGCCTTCACGGTGTTTACAAAAATGTATGTAGGACCTTTCGAAAGACACACCGCGGAGCATCTGTGTCGCGTAGAAACACTGGCAATGGATTGGCTACTAATAAGTTTAGGTTCGCAGGTAAGGCAGGGAGGGCAGGTTCACATTCGCAGTGTGCTGACCACTGCGTCCGCACCCATAACAGTACCGCCGAAGGCGCAAGAACTGAGGAAAGTGAAAGGGACATGGGAACAGGGCGGGAGGGGGGGGGCGGGGGGGGGGGGGGGGGGGGTAGGCAAGCGCACCGGCTGGCTCCCGAGTGCTGCAGCCGGGTGAGCATGGGCAGGCTGGCGACAGAAAGGCGGCCCCGAGGGGGTGGCGGCGGTGACACCATGTGCGCCGCGACGTCGCCCGACCTGGACAGCGCGGGCGAGAAGAGGTTGGGGAAGGGCAGCGGCACCGGGAGCGCCAGCGGCGCAACGCAGCGGTGGCGCAGCGCGCGCAGCTGCAGCCGCTCCGTCAGCAGCCACTCGTCCAGCGCCGCCTGCGCCTCGCCCGCGCGCGCCGCCCTGCGCGTGGCATCGGCACCCCCATGACGCGGGGAGAGCGCGGAGGTGAGTGGCGGCCGCTTGGGGTGCACTGCCATGGAGGAACCGGGCTGGTTGGGACGCTGGCGGCTGCGGAGCGGCTCCGGCGGGGATTAAGCTGAGATCCGGATGGGTCGCGACAACGCACAGCGCCGCCGGGACGGGGTCACTGGTGTGGGAGGGAGAAAGAGAGAGGAAGCAGCAGAGATACATTCACATGGGAGAGAGGAAGCGGAATGATGCTGAAAGTACGAAAGGTTATTGCTTCCAGGCAGACAACAGCGCAATCCTCCCTTCCCACATGCGCATCAAAGAGCCAAACCATGTCCTAAACTATTTCCTTTCGTGTACTGCGTAATGACCCCCGGTGGAGGTATGATGCACTCGTACAGGATCACATGGAGGCTAGTACGTGTATGCGTAAAGGGTACATGCATGTCCATGAGCCACACGGACCAGTTCTGAATAAAGACTCCCTGACGGAGGTTGTTGCATCTCCAAAACCAATCAAACTTCACAGTCTGTCTCCCCCTCTCTCTTTTAAATAGGGTACCGGCGGGTCGGGTGCTAACGCCTCTATAGGAACCCTTATGTTAAGCCTCAGCTTGGGATCGCCTGCTACCTATAACAACACTTGCTATGGACCTGCTATAAAAAACAATGACCTCTCGCAGGTAGGGCAGGTTGCTATTCGCAGTGTTCTTGTTGCCGCACCGGCACCCGTACCAGTTCCTTGGCTATATTTGTGTATCGCCGGAGGAGGGCGGGGCACAAGAGGAGAGAGAAGGGGGGGGGGGGGGGGGAGCTACCTGGAGTCTGCCGTTCGGGGCCCGCGCAGGACCACACTCTCCGAGCGCAGGTCGCGCCCACTCGCGCAGGGGTGCCCCTCTGAGAAGGCCAGTGCGCCGCGCAGAGCGCAGGGTGCGTTGCTGCCAGCGTCGCGGCGGCGCTGATCCGCCGCCGCCGCGATGTCGTGCGCCGAGGCCAGCTGCGGCGCGGGCAGGTGGCCGAACAGGCTGGACAGCGTCATGCTGCGGTGGCTGCGCCCGCCTGTGGCCAGCTCCAGCCAGGCGTCCATGTCGTCGGCGCCGTGCTGACCGGGCTGCAGCCGGAACGGCAGTGTCGCAGTGTCCATCGCCGCAGCGCACAGCGCGCTGGTGTGGAAGGCCTGGTGGCGGTCCCAGTGCAGGAGCGGCGCGCTGACAGCCGGCGGTGGGCACTCGAGAGGGACGTACAGGCTGACAGACTCGCTCAAGGCGGCGGTGGAGAGAGCGCGATTGAGCGCCGGCCTGAGAGAGAAGAGAGGGGGGGGGGGGGGGGTTCAGATGACCGGGCATGACAAATGGCA
Source organism: Tetraselmis striata (assembly GCA_006384855.1). Lineage (NCBI taxonomy): Eukaryota > Viridiplantae > Chlorophyta > Chlorodendrophyceae > Chlorodendrales > Chlorodendraceae > Tetraselmis > Tetraselmis striata. The sequence continues at coordinate 165,895 of VCJN01000444.1, forward strand.
ACAGCACACGTTAGCTGCTATGGAATCAATCCATACATACATATGGAGAGGGAGAGAAAGAACGAGGGGGGGGGGGGGGGGGGGGGGGGGTGCTGCTATGCAATCCATCCATCCACACACACACATATATAATATGCATGCGTCTACTATCATGTGTATGCGTGCATACACTAATGCCCACCGCCGCAATTTGTATGTGCGTATAAGAACTGTGCCTATGTATGTTGCCATAACGGGAGAAAGCAACATCCTCTTTTATGTGTAGGCACGCAGAGGAATATCTGCAGAGGACAAAGTGGCCAAGGGTCACCGCCACGCTTGCAATCATAGTGGGTATTGCATACTAATTATGCCATAGCATTGCAATAATCCTTGTGGTATTGGGTACTGAAAATTCATGGTAGGTACAGCAAGCGCTAAGGGGAGATACGAGGCCGGGTGTGGGGGGGGGGGGGGGGACTCACCAGCATCTGTCGGACCGGCTAGGAGCAACATCTGCCATCTCGCCGGAAGACGGCGGTACAGGCGGCCGCACCGAGAAGAGCAGCACCTTCTTGGTGGAGTAGTCCTCACGCAGCTCCGCCAGCACGTCGGCCGCCACCCGGCCCCAGCCGCCCAGGTCCTCCGCCATCACCTGGAAGCCCTGCAGGCAGGCAGAGGGGGGGAGGGGGGGGTCAGCGCTGGCATTGTCCTGTTGCGCTGCTCGCATGCGCAAGGCGCCAGCGCCGCGATGGGTCCGCACCTGCAGTGAGTCGCACTCCTCCGCGAAGAAGCGAACCCGATCCAGTGCCTCCTCGCGAGCCTCCTTCCAATTCCAAGTGGGCAAGGGGGGGAGGGGGGGGGGGGGGGGGGGGGGTGTCAGCGTCGCAGCATGACCTGCAATGACAGCAAGAGCCCCTGCCACGCTATACCATCGCTGTGTGTCAATATATAAACATCAATGCCTACGCATATACCTATGCCTAAACATGCAGTACATATGCTATATATGTACACCGTGACGTAAACATATACACATAGATACACAGGTGCCTGCGCATAATATCAGCCTCAAATCAACCAGAAACATCAGCCTAAAATTGGGCTTGCAAGCAAGCAGAACAAAAGTTCGCTGCAGTGGCGCTATTGTTGTATCCATATTTGACGACAAGCAGGCGGGGCGGCTTCTCATTCGCGGTCTTCGTATTACCGCGCTGGCACTGTACACACACACTTATACACTGGGGAGGATGTGCATGTGTGTATTTGGGTACAGGCATCGCATGCGGGAAAAGCAGGGCGGCTACGCACCTCGCCCGCCAGCGCGCCCGCGCCCTCCCCGTAGCCACCCCACACGTCCGCCCCCGCCCACACCCCCTTCACGATGCCCAGGCTGCGCGGGTGCAGCACCGCCTTGAGGTAGTCCGTCCAGTAGCGCACGCCCCCAGGCGCGTCCAGCGCCGCGGCCGCCTCCTGCCGCACAGGGGTGGGGGTGCGTCAGCGGCCGCGGCAGGCAGGCGCACTAGGTGCCGGAGGGGGAGGGGGTTGCCGGCATTTGGCTCCGGGCCGCCCACCTCCACTGGCGACACCTCCTCGTCAGCAGCCGCGCTCTTATGGGCGGCCGCATCAAGGCCAGCTCGCGCCTGAATACCGCCCCCGCGGGCCTGCCTACTCGCCCGGCCGCCGCCGCCCGCCCCCCCCTCCCCATCACTGTAGTCGCCGTGCTGATCCATGTCCGCCTCGCCATCGCGCTCCTCATCCTGCCCGTAGCTGCCCTCCTCCTCCTCCGCCAGGCTGGACACAAACCAGCTCGCCTCCACGCGCTCGCTCTCGCACGTCACCACGCCACCGTCCCACGTGGCAGCGGCCGCGGCGACATCCGCCGCCTGCTGCCCTGTGCCGACCTCCCCCGCGGCGTTCAACCCGCCCAGGCTGCCGCACATGTCGAAGAGGATCAGGCGCGGGTGGTACGACACGGAGCCCTGCAGGGCACACATCACCATTCAGGTGCTACCCGATTCACAGATTCGGAGCAGCGAGCAGAGGGCAGCGCGAAACAAGCATCACCGTGCTGGATCGGCAGTGCAATCATACAGGCGGATAGGGGAGGGTGTTTTTCCCTGTCCAGGAGGAGGGGTACCTGGTGGTCCTCCACCGAGCGGTAGACGACGCCCGTGGAGACCGCGGAGCTCGAAGATGAGGCTCCATCGCATGCTTGCAGGCCCAGCAGCTCCTCCTGCGGCGCAGGTCCCGGCACGCGAGTGGTTGTCAGCGCGCTACAACGGCGGGAGCGCTTTTTGGGGGTGTAGCGCTATTGGCGCTCGTCCGCCGGGGGCGGCGCGGGGGAGGGGGGGGAGGGGGGTTAGGCCCACCGCCACGTTCCAGTAGTGTGCGCCCACATAGTTGGCGTAGCTGCCAAACTGCAGCGTGATCAGCTCCTTGGGCGGCGCCATACCGAGCGCGCAGGCGGGGCGCCACGGGGGGGGGGGGGAGTCGTGGGCTTGTCGGCTACGCCATACTCGGCAATATCAGTCAAACGTGGCAGCACGTGGCGCGACACCCTGGTGATGCTCTCACTCTCAGCTTGCCGTCCTCTCCCGGCTCGCAGACCTGCTGGCTGGCCGGGTGTGCGGTTTCGTTGTCCTCGTTTCGGCACTCCCTCGCGTCTTTGACATCAACGGCGCCGCCGCAGCGCAAGTCGCTCGCGCCCGCCGCATAACTACATACCGCCCCGTGCTATATTATTATTTATCTAATACTGCGCGCTCTGCCCTTATCTACTGTACAGTAGCCCACAAAAGTCTCTGCATGTTTTTATGGGTAGGATTTGGGTTTGGTCGCTTCTAGTCAGTAAACCCACGCATAGTCTACGCCGTTGCAGCAGCCACTGCGAGGATATAACTACCATGATGAAACTTCATTGAAATATAACTTTATACAGGGATAGCATGGTTTGGGTTAAAGCAGGGGTGGCCCCGGCCGGGAACACTATATATCAGACCCCATATATACCCATAGAGCGTGGCCTCCGACAGGGGTGACCCGCTTCCCCCATCCTATTTAACATATGTATTAACGATATATGGGGGAGAACATGGGGTGTGATGTACCAGGGTGCACCGACACATTAGCGGCAAGGCAACCACTACAGATGCCACACATGCATGTCAATTATACGTACGCATACGATGTTGTTGGTATCACAGGCTCGTTCGATAACCTGCATGCCATGCTCGCCCACATCAGATTCTTGCAATGGGCGAAGGACCATTATATGGGTTTTGGGGTGATGGCGTTAGGCCGACATTCCGACGAGACCGCGTTACGCGAACAAGCTGCCCGATGGCAGCTTTGGGGGAAACAAGTACCAGTTATAAATGAATATAGGTTTTGGTTCCGTTCATTAACTCGGATTTAGGCATGCAACACATAGTAAACGACCGCGCGCCGGGTTAACAAGGGTAAACGCGCCATTGAGGCGCTCGATTCGGTATTAGTCAGTGGACGGGGCATAATTTCTAGTAATGTGCGTGCGTCTGTCTTTAAAACTTGTGTACTACCGGTTCTAACTTACGGGTGGGAAGTATGGGGTATGGATAGAACTAGCGGCGCAAATAAATTACGAACCGTACTCAATGGCGCTAGCTAGATTACTCAGTGCTTGCTGTGCCTTATTGGGGTGCTAGGTAAAAACTCCCAGGATATTGGATATTGCGCCCATAGAGGCTACGGCCGCTGCGGCACGGGCTCGGGCGTTCCTTAAAGCATCCGACTTGAATACATGTATAACCAAGTTAGTAGATCAGCCAAATCGGGCGCGCCCTAACACGTGGACGTCGGGGATTGTGCGGTGGTCAGATCGACTAGCTAGGGCGAACGTAGGGCTACCTGAGGGGGCGCACCTTTCACTTGAGTGGAGGTCACTAGCCGCTTGCGATGTCGCTAAACTATAGTAAAGCTATCAGTGTGGGCGCGATACAATTCGTCGGTATCGTCAGCACGCACTACAACCTGGGGTATATATGTCCATGCGTCTTATGCATCAAGCCCGTTGCCCCCGCGGAGGTTGTGGCCGAGCTGCACATTATGATACAATTACGCTCCCGAGTACTTCCCACTCCGCCCCGCCGACTGGCCCAGATTCATGCCATGCCTGAGCGGTTCCTTGAACATTGCCATGCATGTGGCGGTGGTGAATATGAGACTATCGAACATATGTTGGTGGAGTGCCCGCGGCGGGGGTATCACCGTCAAAATTTGGGGTTGCTAGTTCCGGAGTTTAGATATTTGTTAGTAGTCAGGTTATTGCGTCAACACCTGAAGTCTCAACTGCCTTTATTTTGGGCGGGGTCCCCCCCTCCCTTCACGGCGCCTTGGATTTTACTGGGAATGGGAAAAAATTTCCAGCTATGGCGTCGGGCCCTCCGTAACATTGCTTTTCTTGTTGCACATGTATCGCACTCCCGAAATGCTTTGCTCCGCGGGATGGGGCTTGCCCCAACTCGCATTACTCGAATGGGCCGACGCCCAAACGAGTTGGGCGGACCTTTCGTGGTCAGTGCCGGGTATTTTCATCGCAGTGGTTTAGACGGTGATCCAACAGTGATCCAACAGTTGCAGTCGCTGTAGAGGACCTTTCTGATTGCCCTTTTCTTTGGTGATTTCCGATATCGCCTTCTGCTGCTAGCTCACATGTAATTATAATATCCAACAGTGTTGGAAATCCCATCACTGGCCTCTAGTTAGTGTTGCAGAATGCTTCGGCAATTCGCTTGACTAGAACTGAGCGTCGCCTACCCAGGGCTTTCCGTAACTGGATCGGTGCCTAAACGGCCGTCGTAAAGACGCTGCAAGGGTTTCACTGGGGCGGTTCTTGTCCCGGGGGAGAGAAAAGTAGGCGCCGGTGGGAGCAAGCAGTACGCACGTGAGGCGGGCCGATGGCGGGGGCGCATGGATGACGAGGTAAGGATTGCTTTTGCTTTCGGGTACCGGTAAATAAAAGTATATAGGTAGGAGTTACAGCGAAGATAAAACGCGTTCTCGTATGAAAAACGTGCCCATTTTCCAACTAATAATAACGGCCATCCGTGCATCAATATAATAAAGCCGTTCTGTCCCTCACCTGGCCGGTGAAAATGTTCACATGGTTTGGCGCGCGGGCCGAGAGTATTGGTGCGTCCGAGCACTCGATCGTCCGCGTCGCGGCTGTGATGCGATGCCCGCCTCGCTCTCATCTCGGGTGGTATGGGTTACAGTCATACATACGTCTTTGGGCCTTTCGTCTGCTGGCAGTGGTAGGACTGTCTCACGGCCACAGACATCGCCACGGCAACGCCTGCGGCGGAGCGTGTAGGCTCGGGGGGGCCAGTGCCACAGGCGGTAACGCTACCGGCCGCCAAACGTAAGTACTACTGTACGGTACGTCCATGAGTACAGGTACCAGTACTGCTTGTACTGGAACCAAAAAGTAACTGGAAACACTGCTGCTGGTAGTACGCGCGGACCAGTGCGGCCGTGCGGGTTTATCGCGGCGTCGTCCTGCGCCCAGCGGCGGCTCAGCCCCCACTAGTCCGACGGGCCGGCCGCCGGGCTCTGCCAGCGACCTTCGCGGAGCTGCCCCGCCTCCGAGCAGGCACGTCTCTTGAAATAAACAGAGAGGCTCTCCACCTGCTCAGGGCGGGCCGGGCAGTGGGAATCTCCCCCACCATATCGGCGGAGTTTGGCTGTCACCGCTGTCTGGCGTTACGGGTACTCGGCTACCTGTACCGCGGCTACAATACGTACCGGAACCCCTCGCCTGGCCGGATACGGCAGCTGGGCAGCCGGGCCGCGGGTGGGGAAGCAAGCACATCTGCCAGGCTTCCGCAGGCTAACACATCTCGTGCAGCCCACAAGATTCCTGCCCGCCTGGGCACTGTCCTTTGGGAGCGGGACGGGCCGCGAGGTGGGCCTGGTGGGCCGAGCCGATACTCGCACTTACTTCCTCGCAGGCGGGCGGGCGGCGACAGTGAGCGTGAGAAGGCGCGCTGTGGCGGCTGCCCTGGCGGCACGGGGGACACGGGGCAAACCTCAGTCGGCGAGGCGCTGACGCGCGGCCAGCAGCCGTATGTCTGCCGCGGCGTCCGGCCGCACGGCGCCGCCGCCCTCGCTGGACGACTCAACGCGCACCACGGCCATCGGCGGGTCCACCATCAGCGACTGCACAGTTCGAAGCGACCTCACCTCGGACATCACCTCCACCTCCGACCTTCGAGGATCCCTCAATGGATTTGAGGTGCGGGTCGGGTCTCGTTGTGCAGGTCCATGCAGGGGCTGGTGCGGGCAGGTCGAAAGGACTGGGCAAGGCGCGCGGGGCCGGGGGGGGGGGGGGGGGGGGCACTGGGAGTAGCGGCGCAATAACGACACATCCAGCCAGCAGGGCGTACTCAGAATTCCCATGCCCCCTGTATGCCCGCAGCTGCACCATCTCATAGGCAGCGGGCAGTTCTCGCAGGTCTGGGCCGCCAAGCACCGGCAGACTGGCCGGATGGTGTCCCTCAAAAAGGTACGCCACCGTAGTCCACAGGCATGACAGGATCGGAACGGGGGCGTATTACCCCTGACAGCGGGAAGGGAGGGGGGCAGGGGGCCAGCGAGCTGAAAGCACTGACGGTGCGCAGGTGCAAATCTTCGAGATCATGGACAGTAAGGTGCGCAACGACTGTATCAACGAGGTCAAGATCCTGCAGTCGCTGGAGCACCCGCATGTAGTCAAGTACATCGACTCCTTCATTGAGGTGCGCGCCGCCGCAATGCGCGAGTGCAGGCGTGAGGGCATGCACGGCGGGGCGCTGCAGCGCAGGAGCTGGGCTGGCATGCGCCTGGCTGTATGTTTGCGAAAAGGGGATGGGCAGGCCACTCCTTCAACACACACACACACACACACACACACACACACACACACGCACACAGTATATATATGTATGTACATACATACATATACTGTATATATATATGCATGCTCATCTGCAGTATCTATAAGCGGCCGGGGAGTCCAAGCCCGCACGAGGCTGAGGCGCTGCCATGCGCAGGAGAATGAGCTGATCATCGTGCTGGAGTGGGCAGAGAAGGGCGACCTGAAGCAGCTGCTGAGCAGCCGGAAGCAGAACGTGGGGCAGCCGTTCACGGAGCAGGAGGTCTGGATGTACTTTGTACAGGTGTGTAGAGAAAGAAATGGGGCGGGGCGGGGGCGTGGGGCGTGGGGGGGACGGCTGTCGCCACTTTCTGGGCAGAAGAAGCGCCCCCCCCCCCCCCCCCCCCAGCTTCATCTCTCTCACGGACGATGGCGAGGTGTCGCTGACGCGGCGGGCCACGCACAGATCTGCGACGCGCTGAAGCACATGCACGCGCGGCGGATGATGCACCGCGACCTGAAGCCCTCCAATATCCTGGTGACCGCGGCGGGGGAGCTCAAGATTGGCGACCTCGGCCTGTCGCGCTACTTCAGCTCCAAGACGATGGTGGTGCGCGGCCATCCCCCCCCATCTCCCTTCCACCTCCTCCGCCTATTTCTTGTGCGCCGGGGTGGCGGCAGTGGCTGCACATCAGGTGGAGGCTGCCTCGGCTCACTCCGCGCTGGGTGTGCGGTGCGATGCGTAGGCGCAGTCGGTGGTGGGTACGCCGTACTACATGTCGCCGGAGTGCATCCGCGGCACGCCGTACGACTGGAGCAGCGACGCGTGGAGCCTCGGCTGCCTGCTGTATGAGATCGCCACGCTGTGCAGCCCCTTTCACAAGGTGCGAGGCGGCGCTGCAGCGGGCCTGCATGCCTGCCTACCTGTGGTGTAGCGGCAGTCCCCCCCCCCCCCCCCCCTCTACCGGAGCCCGCCCGCGTGCCCATCCCATGCGGACATGGGGGAACATGCACGCCGGCCTGTCCGGCCTGACTGAGCGACCTACAACTGTCCAGGAAATCGGGGCGCAGCGATCGCTTTACGCTAGTGTCTGTCCATATTGTTGCCGCATGTGCGCCAGCATGGCTGTGACATGTCCACCCGGATTTGGCATAACGGTGTCAGAGGGCGCGCCATTCATGTGCAGCCAGGCTGTTCAGCTACCGGTGCCATTGTGGAACCCCGCGTGAAATCCCGCCGCTGCGGAATGTGGGTGGATTAGCGTTGATGTTACTGTAAATCGGTCAAAATATATCATAGCACACCACAAACACACCGCGGGATTCTCGACGCAGTCTGCAGAAGCGATCCATTGCTTCCGGGACCCGCAAAACCAATTGCATGGTGCTGGTTGGCCAGTACCCAGACAGAAGCCCCTGTGAGTGCACGTGGCACTGCGGCATCGGTGCGCTGCGGCGATTCAGGCGGGGACGCTGACGCGGCGCCCTGGCGCGCCTCTTGGCGCAGGAGGGATTGACCTTCTACACCCTGGGCAAGCTCATCTGCAACTGCCAGTATGAGCCCTTCCCGCCGCACACGCCTGGCTCGGTGAAGACCCTCGTGGAGTGCATCCTTGTGCCGGTGCGCGGCCGGCCGCCTTGGACCCACCGTCCGATCCCCCAACTAGCACCCCCCCCCCCCCCCCCGGCGCCAGCGTCCCCATTCCTTGGTGTGCCAATGTTGACCTACCTGGTAACCCCTCCCCCCTCCCTCCCGGCACAGCAGCCACAGTGCAGATGAGGAGCAGGGAAGAGGGAGAGGATCAATTAAACCCAAACCTCAAACTCCAACCACAATTGCCCAAAACCCCACATATATATACCCTAGAAACCATAAATATCCAAAACATATTAACCTAAAACTAAACCCTAGAACCCCTAATAAACCCGGTTTGTAGCAAGACAGGAACACACCCCCTGTCAGGCCGGTCGGAGGGCTGAGGTTTAAGTGGACGCTTTGCAGAGGAAGCCAACTGTACGTGCGGAAATAGAGGACACACCGGTCATTCAGCACGAGGCCCCTTGTGTATTGCTCGGAGCCGTCATTGCAGCACATGTGGTCATGTCCGGATGTGTTTCGGCATACGTGATGGGTATTCTGCGGTGATGCTGTTTCGAGCCTCCTATCTCTGCAGGTCCATAGAGCGGCCGGCACACCGCGACTACTTCATGCCAAATGCACCCGGGCGCAGTGATAGTGCTCTTGGATGTGCCGTGCATTACAATGTCGACATCGGTCCAATGGCCGAATGTTATGCTGCGGTGTCTAGGCCTTCATGATTAGACCTTCAAGGCTTGCAGTATGTGCCTGCTATGGTCTGAGGGCTTTCAAACCGTGTGGCGCCTTCCAACTGATTTTCAGGTTTCAGGATACCCTCACTGATTCGGGTCGCCCCCCTCGTTGGGCGCTGTGCTCTGCGTTGTGCCCTGCAGGACCCCAAGAGCCGGCCCCCGGTGGCGCTGGCGCACGAGTACGCGCTCGCGTTGCTCCATGGACGGCCGCTGCCGCCGGGGCCATGGCACGGCGGCAGCGCAGCGGCGGACGACGTGGAGATGGACGAGTGCTGAACTCCGAGCGCCGGATTGCGCCCCACTGGTGCCCGCCGTACTGGCGGGTGGGACGGTGGGGGGGGAGGGGGCGGCGCGCGCCGTAAGGCTAGCACTCGGACTGCAGTATATTCATACTAATTATACAGTGTTGTGTATTGAGAGGGCTTGTTGGGCACACGGCGCCCGGGCCTGACCAGCCGCACAGCTGTAATCATTCAAATAACATGCAGCTGATGTTGACAATGTGGCCATGAGCAGCAACTAAGGCAGACAGTACTGCCAAGAAAGAAAAGACGTAGACTCGCTAACTATGAACTGGTCAGCATTGGGGTAAAGGGGGGGGGGGGGGGGCACGCTGCGGGGTAGCTGAGGCGCGCAGCCTGGTGGCGCCCTCTGGCCTCACCTGTCTTCACGGCGCCCGCGCCAATGTCGCCCAGCACGCTGTCCATCTCCTGCATCACAAACGCCGGCTCCACCGCGAACACACCTTGCACGCCCTGCATATGCATGCCAACACATCGCCAGGACTCAGCTGTCAGCGAGGAGTGGGGGGGGGGGGGGGGGGGAGTCAGCATACATACATCAGCAGTAACAGCGAAACATTTCATCATCATGCAAGCATGATATTGCTAGTGATATGCGTTTCCTTCCTCCCTGCCTGACTTTTAGCAGCTGCTTCCTATGAGCGGGGCGGCCTTACGCAACCTGCCGTGGCAGTGACTGCGCTGCTGTATGTGACATAATGGCAGTACAGACAATGGCACATATATACCTGTCGCTGCTGGGATGGCATACGGACGAGGCGTAGGAGCGTATTATAAGATATGAGTAGCTTTGTAACTGTGATAACTTGATTACATGAGCTAGACGCAACATTCAACTGTGATAACTGTGATAACTCGTTCGCTGTAGTACTGACGATATAATTATTAATTTATGGTATGCTCGTACATTATATGCGGGTATATATATTTTCTTATCTCGCATTGATCAGTAGTTCAGTAGTTTTGCAGGGCCACACCAAGCAGCGCAGGAGTAATGCGCGCTGGTACTAATTATATCCACTTGGCACTGTAGTTGCAAATGATATACCCTATCTAGTAGCAACTTCGATATTGCGGCGCAGCAGCAGTACAATGAAACTAATTGCTGCATATCATACAATGTACTGCTGTCTCAGCAAATCATCACAAAATGATATTTGTAATGTATCATGATCACGAATGTAAAATGACGACACGCATTATAATGGCAGCTGCCAGCAGTATGTTGGACTATCTTGACCATTACAAGCAGAATATGAAGAATGGTGTTGGTGGCCAGTAGTAGTTTACTAACAGTATACCAACTAGTTGAGTCCCGCCACATCTTTGATTACCGGCTACTATTCAATATTCCACACCTAGAACAGTGTGTGTGTTTGTGCAGCAGCAGCCAATCAGTTATTACACGCGTCCTACCAGGCAACACCCCGGACGATGACCCAAGCACGCTCTGACTCACGTGCATGGAATCTCATCAGGGACTGGGGCTAGTCCGAAACTGAAATACAGTGTCTAACATATATTGAAAATTAAATATATATTAGTAAAAGAGCTTGAATTAAATTTGTAATTATGGTCACATCGCCGAGTCCGGGTAGCTGTGCAATAAACGCGTTCCTCGGGCAGCCATGTATGAAAGACCTGCAACGCATGGGGATTCCTTTCGGGAAGCGCAGCATCCATTGCGCGCTAACCCGTCAAAAGCTTCGAGACAGTACCTGGGAGGTACCGTGGGTCAGTGGTGACAAACAATGGGGAAATAGCATCCCACGTGTCGGAAATCATAATGGAGATTGAATCGTACACGACGATCGCCATGGTGGTGACGACCACCATCTCCAATCTCCATGGCCAATAGTAGCATATTAGAGCACCGTTATGCTACGACCACCATCTTATTGTACTGTGCTATTGGATGCGTTTTCACGATGATGTTCGTACAGACCCGCATTCAACATCCGAACGACCTGGATCTTGGTAACCAGGGCTATGCAGTGACAAGCTTGGTCATCCGCTTGCCACGTCACCAAGCCCGCTATTGGACCCGTCTTAACTTATTTGTGGACTTGCCCGGCCATGCTGCCAGGCAGCCCCTGCGAACAACGCGATGTGTTTGCCCGCCCAAATACCGTAGGCATGCTCCTGCTCGTCTGAGCCACTACTCGGACGACCGAAACCTCGGTATATAGCCGACGCGGCGACGCCAACGCGACTACGCGACGCCGAGTAGCAGCAGTATATTTTATTTTTTGAAACGATACCCATATGTTGTGCTCACTGCCATGGCTGTCGCCGCAAGCCCAGCACAGCAGCAGCATATGCCAGGCAATCAAGGTGCTGCCGGGTGCACACTACCGCACTGCCATATCCCCATACATGTGGCATCTCTCCAGCTCAGACATGAACAACTCGTTATTAATCACGATACTGCTGATTACTTGAATATCCCGTGCCATGAATTATATGGTGATTATATCAACGGCTGCCCGCATAGACAACTATATTTGCTGCGCATATATATTGAGTCGCTATGTAGAAGCGCGTAGTGCTGCCGGGTTATACATTTATTTCTACTGTGAATAACAACAATTATAACTACAGAGCAACAGACGAATAACAACCCGCCGCGGATTGCGCGCGATGAATGATTGCGCCTGGAAATAACACCGGACCTTGGGATGCTGTCTGTGACGACAAAAGCTAATGCGTGCTATGTGGTTTTAGAGCATGACAAGCAAGACTCCGTGGACGGCTCAATACAGCGTATGTCCCGGGCAGATGCGCGTGCGTTTCAAATCCACGTTCGTGATACATCAGTATAATATTCTTATATCTTAGAAAAATAAAAAATGGTAAATCGACTTGTAGTCATATTCTGGAATTACAGAACCAGGCTGACAGTGAGGATTGCCAGCGTGTCAACGAGTACATCAAGAAGCAGCGGGCTTGCTGACCTATGCGCAGATGTTTAGTTATTTAAATAGGCCGATAACAACATTGTTCACCCTTTCAATTTTCCAGGTTAAGCCTTCCCGTTTTGCATAGGGGCAGTTCGTTTTGATTTCGGACCCTTGGGTCTTTTAAGCATAAAAGTACGCCCATATGCCGATTACGTAAATACGTACCCTGTGCAATAAATATATTTACATATTTCGATCGGAAAAAGAGACCCACATCCCTGATACATCTTAATTAATGAATATGTATATCGCAGCTACATGCGTTATATAGCGTGAAGTCATCATTGGAGCGACCATGGCGATGCACCCATATCATTTTCTGTGTCGCGATGAATATTAATAGCTGCACCTGCAAATACCGCTAGACCTTTTGTGGGATGCTGCATGTGACGACGAGAAAATAAAATATATTATATGTTGTATTGGATAATTGTTATGCATTATTAATGCGCACGCGCTACTACTGGCTTTCGCAGCTAGACAGCGTAGATTTTGCATCAAAATGTACGGGGTCGGCTAAGGGAATGGGACAAGATTATAGCGTAAACGGTAGAGGCCACTATACTTCACTTATGACTCACTGAAAATGGGACAGTTTACTAGCTTTAAACCCTGTGCAGGTTTTTAGGGTTCGCGTGTACTGGCACAAAGTACATGATCACTTGGTGGCGGCGGAACGAGGCAAAGGCGGCGGGTCGAGGCAGGTTCTCCGAAGGTAGGTAGGTAGGTAGGTTGCCGCGAAGTCGAGGCAGTTCTCCGCCTCCCACACCTGTCTAACAGTTCTCGCTGAAACAAGTAGGAAGTAGGGCTGCGGGGTCAGTATGGGTTCCCCATTGCGGGCTATACACGAACTTCGCGCTGCACTTGGGGAGGTGCGGGAACTCATTCAAGATCATGAGGGAATGTTGAGTAGGGAAGTTCTCGAGATGGCAACAAGTTGTATCGGGTTTGCCGTCGGGTATGCCCGTCTCCTCGCGTGGGGCAGCCTTGCGTGATGTTGCGACCTTGGAAGAGTCGTTAAGGGGGGGTGGCCAGCGCCCCCCTGCGTCTTTGGCCGAAGTAGTGGCGTCTGAAGAGGGTGCCGCAGGCAGCCCCGGTATGCAAGGCAGCGCTAAGCGTTCCGACACGGCAGTTGCAGGGGCCACACGGCCCACCCCGGCTGGGGCTGAGGTACAGCCACACCATATCGGTCACTGGCTTCCTGCCGAAGACGGCCACACTGAATATGCCGACTACAAAGCGGTCAAGTCGGTAATCTCAGGCCTCTCTACTAATTGGCGGTTCTTGTATGCCTGGGCGGCTACAAAGGTATGATGCCCCTCCTCAAACAATTTCCGCGTGCAGGTAGCAGTCACCTGCGGTTGAACCAACGGATACATTGCAGAAAGGCCGCCCACCTTGCGATTGGCGTCGCTTCTTTTGAGGCCGGTTGCGACTATGCGGCAGCAAGGCGAGGGGGTACGTCGCTCGTGCAGCTAGCAGTCGGGGGGATGTGGGTAGGTTGAACGCGCGATGGCGACATAAGTAGCAAGCCATAAAAATGCAAAGGTGGACAACAACATTATGTCGCAGCAAGGCCGACCACCTTGGCGACGTGTGTCGCTTCTTTTGAGGGCGGCTGCGACTCGTTGGCGGCGGGCGAGGAGATGCGTCGCTTGTGCCAGCTTTTGCACTCGGGGGCTGTGGGTCGAATGTGCGATGGCGACATTATAATTAGCAAGCCGAAAACTGAAACAGCCCAGCATAGCCTTACCTCGCAGAAAGGCCGCCCACCTTGGCGACTCGCGGCGCCTCTTGCAAGCCGGCTGTGACTCGTCGGTAGCAAGGCAAGGTGGTGCGTCGCTCGTGCCAGCTGTTGCAATTGGGGGCTGTCGGACGAACGTATGATGGCGACATAATTAGCAAGTCGGAAACTAACTAAAACAACCTAGCATAGCCTTACAACATCGCAGTAAGGTCACCCACCTTGGCGACTCCCGGCGCCTCTTGCGAGCCGGCTGCGACTCGTCGGCAGCAAGGCGAGGGGGGTGCGTCGCTCGGGGGCTGTGGGTGGAACGTGCGATGGCGACAAAATTAGCAAGCCGGAAACTACAGGAGCCTATATCCCATAGCCTCACATCACAGCAAGGCCGTCCACCTTGGCGACTTGCGTCGCTTCATTTGAGGCCGGCTGCGACTCGTCGGCAGCAAGGCGAGGGGGTACGTCGCTCGGGGGCTGTTGGGTCGAACGTGCGATGGCGACATAATTAGCAAGCCATAAAAATGTTAAGGTGGACAACAACATTATGTCGCAGCAAGGCCGACCACCTTGGCGACGTGCGTCGCTTCTTTTGAGGGCGGCTGCGACTCGTTGGCGGGGGCGAGGAGATGCGTCGCTTGTGCAAGCTTTTGCACTCGGGGGCTGTGGGTCGAATGTGCGATGGCGACATTATCATTAGCAAGCCGAAAACTGAAACAGCCCAGCATAGCCTTACCTCGCAGAAAGGCCGCCCACCTTGGCGACTCGCGGCGCCACTTGCAAGCCGGTTGCGACTCGTCGGTAGCAAGGCGAGGTGGTGCGTCGCTCGTGCCAGCTTTTGCAATCGGGGGCTGTCGGACGAACGTGCGATGGCGACATAATTAGCAAGTCGGAAACTAACTAAAACAACCTAGCATAGCCTTACAACATCGCAGTAAGGTCACCCACCTTGGCGACTCCCGGCGCCTCTTGCGAGCCGGCTGCGACTCGTCGGCAGCAAGGCGAGGGGGTGCGTCGCTCGGGGGCTGTGGGTGGAACGTGCGATGGCGACAAAATTAGCAAGCCGGAAACTACAGGAGCCTATATCCCATAGCCTCACATCACAGCAAGGCCGTCCACCTTGGCGACTTGCGTCGCTTCATTTGAGGCCGGCTGCGACTCGTCGGCAGCAAGGCGAGGGGGTACGTCGCTCGGGGGCTGTTGGGTCGAACGTGCGATGGCGACATAATTAGCAAGCCATAAAAATGTTAAGGTGGACAACAACATTATGTCGCAGCAAGGCCGACCACCTTGGCGACGTGCGTCGCTTCTTTTGAGGGCGGCTGCGACTCGTTGGCGGGGGCGAGGAGATGCGTCGCTTGTGCAAGCTTTTGCACTCGGGGGCTGTGGGTCGAATGTGCGATGGCGACATTATCATTAGCAAGCCGAAAACTGAAACAGCCCAGCATAGCCTTACCTCGCAGAAAGGCCGCCCACCTTGGCGACTCGCGGCGCCTCTTGCAAGCCGGTTGCGACCCGTCGGTAGCAAGGCGAGGTGGTGCGTCGCTCGTGCCAGCTTTTGCAATCGGGGGCTGTCGGACGAACGTGCGATGGCGACATAATTAGCAAGTCGGAAACTAACTAAAACAACCTAGCATAGCCTTACAACATCGCAGTAAGGTCACCCACCTTGGCGACTCCCGGCGCCTCTTGCGAGCCGGCTGCGACTCGTCGGCAGCAAGGCGAGGGGGTGCGTCGCTCGGGGGCTGTGGGTGGAACGTGCGATGGCGGCATAATAATTAGCAAGCCGGAAACTACATGAGCCCATAACCCATAGCCTTACATCACAGCAAGGCCGTCCACCTTGGCGACTTGCGTCGCTTCATTTGAGGCCGGCTGCGACTCGTCGGCAACAAGGCAAGGGGGTGCGTCGCTCGGGGGCTGTGGGTCGAACGTGCGATGGCGACATAATTAGCAAGCCATAAAAATGTTAAGGTGGACAACAACATTATGTCGCAGCAAGGCCGACCACCTTGGCGACGTGCGTCGCTTCTTTTGAGGGCGGCTGCGACTCGTTGGCAGCAAGGCGAGGGGGTGCGTCGCTCGGGGGCTGCGGGTCGAACGTGCGATGGCGACATAATTAGCAAGCCATAAAAATGCAAAGGTGGACAACAACATTATGTCGCAGCAAGGCCGACCACCTTGGCGACGTGCGTCGCTTCTTTTGAGGGCGGCTGCGACTCGTTGGCGGGGGCGAGGAGATGCGTCGCTTGTGCAAGCTTTTGCACTCGGGGGCTGTGGGTCGAATGTGCGATGGCGACATCATCATTAGCAAGCCGAAAACTGAAACAGCCCAGCATAGCCTTACCTCGCAGAAAGGCCGCCCACCTTGGCGACTCGCGGCGCCTCTTGCAAGCCGGTTGCGACTCGTCGGTAGCAAGGCGAGGTGGTGCGTCGCTCGTGCCAGCTTTTGCAATCGGGGGCTGTCGGACGAACGTGCGATGGCGACATAATTAGCAAGTCGGAAACTAACTAAAACAACCTAGCATAGCCTTACAACATCGCAGTAAGGTCACCCACCTTGGCGACTCCCGGCGCCTCTTGCGAGCCGGCTGCGACTCGTCGGCAGCAAGGCGAGGGGGTGCGTCGCTTGGTGGCTGTGGGTGGAACGTGCGATGGCGGCAAAATAATTAGCAAGCCGGAAACTACATGAGCCCATAACCCATAGCCTTACATCACAGCAAGGCCGTCCACCTTGGCGACTTGCGTCGCTTCATTTGAGGCCGGCTGCGACTCGTCGGCAACAAGGCAAGGGGGTGCGTCGCTCGTGCCAGCTTTTGCAATTGGGGGCTGTTGGGTCGAACGTGCGATGGCGACATAATTAGCAAGCCGAAAACAACAGAAGCCCAGGATAACGTTACATCGCAGCAAGGCCGCCCACCTTGGCGATTGGCGTTGCTTCTATTAAGGCCGGCTGCAACTCGTCGGCAGCGGGGGCAGGGAGTGCGTTGCTCGTGCTAGTTTTTGGAGTCGGGGGCTGTCAGTCGAACGTGTAATGGCGACATAATTAGCAAGCCGTATAAAAACACAAAGGTGCACCACAACATTATATCGCAGCACGGCCATCCCCCCCCCCCCCCCCCCCTCTCCACCCTGCCTTCCATCCCGCCTTTTCCGCATCTCTTACAATGGGCATGGTGGTTGTCGCGCCTTTAGCCTCCGAGCCGCTGGCATCCGGCACGCCCTCACCACCGCCTAATGCTAGCGCCAGTCCAGAGAGTGTGGCTGCCGACGCGCCGGCTCCCTGCCCGCCGCTCTCCCCCGCGTGGCTATCGCTAGGCGTATGTAGGCAAGCCCTCGGCCGCATCGCCAGCGGCAGCCGCCAAACTCGGCGACATGTCTGCCGCTGGCGGGCCCTGCCCTTGACCCGCCACTTACTGCGTATCGGCCCAGCTAGGTCCAATGGCCAGGGCCGCCACGCGACGGGAGCGTTTGGCATGCGGGTTAGGAGCAGCGCCGCGAGTGGGTTCGTCGCTCGGGCCAGCTTTTGCGCTTGGGGTCTGCGGGGGCCAACGTGCGATGGCGACTCAATTAGCATGCCGTAAAAGTAACAAGTGCGCAACGGCAACAAAGGTGCAGCGGGTCCAACCCACCTTGGCGACATGAGACGCCCCTGTCGAGGCCGGCTGCGACTCGGGAGCAGCGCTTCGAGGGGGTGCGTCGCTCGGGCAAGCCTCTGCGCTCGGGGTATGCGGGGCCAACGTGCGATTTCGACTCTATTAGCGAGCCGTAAAAGTAATAGGTGCGCAATGGCAACACGTGCAACGGGGCCAACCCACCTTGACGACTCGCGTCGCCCTTGTCGAGGCCGGCTGCGGCTCGGCAGCAGGCACGCGAGGGGGTGCGTCAACACGACTGCCATACAACACGACTGCCACTCCGAGTACCAGGTCACCCAGGCGCGCATTGTCGCGTATACCAACAGTAGGCGAGGATTGCTGCCCCAACCTTGTCGCTTCTTGCAAGCCGTCCACAGAGTTTGTTGTCGACTGAAGTGCGTTTCTGCGGGCGACAATGGGGTTTCCTGCGACTGCGACGAGTCCAGAAGGTGCCGGCAGTGCAGCCACCTTTATCTATGGCGGGCACTTTTGCATACATCACCAGGGTCTCATGCTCCGCTGCGCCCGGCACCACTTTAGCGGTGCCCACCCCATAGTAGAGCTGGCGATCCTGCGCTCCGCCCTCTTCCTCACGTCTTGGGGAACGATGGGCCAGGACCGCGTCGGCTTGACTGCAGCGGATGGGACGGACTTGTGCGGTGCTCCGGGGGAGGTGGGTGAAGAGGAAGTGACGGGAGTGGCAATAATCGGCGGCGGGATCGCTCCTCACGGCCGCGCTGGGAGCCAGCACCACCCTGCCCGCGTTTGCCCTTGCCTTTTCCCCCTTTTTGCTTCTCCCGGCCTGCACAGGCGTCACCAAAGGATTGCCGCAACTGTGAGCAAACTGTGAGGGTCGTTCGGGCCTTTTGCAGCGGGGGCAGCGGGTGCGTCGCTCGTGCCAGATTTTGCAGTCGGGAGGTATGGGTCGAATGTGCGATGGCGTCTACATAATCAGCAAGTCGGAAACTAAAAAAACCCACCATAGCCTTACATCGCAGCAAGGCCGCCCACCTTGAGACTGGCGTCGCTTCTTTTGAGGCCGGTTGCGACTCGCCGACAGCAAGGCGAGGGGGTGCGTCGCTCGTGCAGCTAGCAGTCGGGGGGGGGGGGGGGGTCGAACGCGCAATGGCGACATATTTAGCAAGCCATAAAAATGCAAAGGTGGATAACATCATTATGTCGCAGCAAGGCCGCCCGCCTTGTCGACGTGCGTCGCCTCGGTTGAAGCCGGCTGCGACTCGTCAGCATCGGGCGAGGGGATGCGTCGCTCGTGCAAGGTTTGGGACTCGGGGGCTATCGGTGGAACGTGCGATGGCGGCATAATAATTAGCAAGCCGGAAACTGCAAAAGCCTAGCTTAACCTTACATCGCAGCAAAGCCGCCCACCCTTGCGACTGGTGGCGCATGCGACCCGGCGGCGACTCGTCGGCAGCAAGGCGAAGGGGGTGCGTCGCTTGTGCCACGTTTTGCACTCGGGGGCTGTGGGTGGAACGTGCGATGGCGACATAATTAGCCAGTCGAAAACTAAAACAGCCTAGCATAGCCTTACATCGAAGCAAGGCCGCCCACCGTGGCGACTGGCGTCGCTTCATTTGAGGCCGGCTGCGACTCGTCGGCAGCAAGGCAAGGGGGTGCGTCGCTCGTGCTTTGCAATCGGGGGCTGTGTGTCGAACGCGCGATGGCGACATAATTAGCAAGCCGAAAACAACATAAGCCCAGGACAGCAACTTTACATCGCAGCAAGGCCGCCCACCTCGGCGACTGGCGTTGCGTCTTTTGAGGCCGGCTGCAACTCGTCGGCAGCGGGGGCAGGGAGTGCGTTGCTCGTGCTAGTTTTTGGAGTCGGGGGCTGTCAGTCGAACGTGTAATGGCGACATAATTAGCAAGCCGTATAAAAATGCAAAGGTGCACCACACTACCACAGCATTACATCACAGCACGGCCACAACCTCCCCCCCCCCACCCCCCCCCCCCCCCCCCGCCCCCCGTCCTCCATCCCGCCTATTCCACAGCTCTTACCGTGAGCATGGTGGTTGTCGCGCCTTTACCAGCCTCCGAACCGCTGGCATCCGGCACGCCCCCACCCCCGCCTAATGCGAGCGCAACTCCACAGGGTGTGGCTGCCGACGCGCCGGCTCCCTGCCCGCCGCTCTCCCCAGCGTGGCTATCGCTATGCGTAGGCCAGCCCGGCCAGTAGGCCAAGCTCGGCGACATGTCTGCCGCTGGCGGGCCCTGCCCTTGACCCGCCACTGTCTGCGTATCGGCCCGGCTAGGTCCAACGGCAAGGGCCGCCACGCGACGAGAGCGTTGGGTGGGGGCACGTCGAGCAGACGCAGCCCTTGGTCGAGCGGGTCGGGCGGACCGGCTGGCAGACTCTCGAGAGGGTGGCCGCGTGCGGGGGGGAAGCGGGGGGGGGGGGGGGGGGGGTTGCTAGCCACCTCCATCGCGATGGGACCTACCCCAGCCTGCATGGCAGTAACCGATAGCGTGAGCTGCAAGTCTCTATAGCTGCCTACTCACCAGCCGTGCAGACCTACGCCGAAGGTAGGCGGACTCCATTCATGTCACGGATCCGGGCGTTCGCGCCTTTTTGTGTAAGTTAAGACCCTGCATGCCTGTGTCGCGTGGGATCCTTTCCTATGAATAGTCGTAAACTGTCTGCCACGGCCCGGTTTGGGTTCTGGGCAGCCTTGGCGGTGGTGGAAAGGTATACTAGTAGCGACTAGTAGTACTGCGCAGCCCCCCTCCACTCGAGTGGGCGGGATAAGGGATGGCGGCGGCGACAGGCGAGTATACAGTACTTTGCGCTGATAGTATATATTGTTCTGTAGTACATTGTTTGGCGCGTGAGCTAGTAAATTGTCCCATTTTCAGTGAGTCAAAAGTGAAGTACAGTGGCCTGCACCGTTTACGCTATAATATTGCCCTTTCCCCTTCATGAAAACCTGACAACACATCGCCCGGCGATGCGAAAAAGGGCACGAACCTCGTTGTCATCGACGTCTCGGATGTGAGTCATATCATTGTTTGTCATTTTTGTCCTTAACATGACAAAACAATTGGCGCAGATAGCATGCTTATCATTTTGTCTCGACTAGGACAAATATGGTATGTGGTGTCTCGCTCGGGATTGACATTGCTCGCAGTCTTGGCCATCATCAGGTGCATATGGAAGACAAGTGACCTGAGAGTCTTGGTGATTAGGAGTCGAGATTCGTCATCGGGCTTGTAAAGTCGCGCGAGACTACCGAAGACACGTTGACCGTGGCCCGTTTATGAGCCCTTCCATGCCGATGCAAAGGGCAAAACTCTCATGCCTATGTGGTTGTACGCGCAGACAAAACGAGGGAAGAAGCCGGTTGACACAAGCCTAGGAGAAGTGCCTGACACCTCCTTATTGGAAGCTTGTTGAAGCCGTCCCTCTATCGTACGCGAAGGCCATCCACGACGCGTCGGGAAGTCGCGAGGTGTTCAACGCGGACGGCACCATGGTCGGACATAAGTGGTACGATAAAAGCGTCAAGGTCTTGAAGACATACGGGCAAGCTGGGTGGCAAATCAGCCGTCCAAGAAACAACTGCGTCCACGTCATGTCAACCACCCTAGCGAAACGCAAACCCGGTGGCGTTGTCAAGTTTAACGCTGCCACGAAGAAGGACTTGCTTGAGTTTGGGGATGCTCAACGAATAAATTTGTTAGCAACAGCTTGTGGATATGCGATGGAATTCAATCGTCATAGCTAAGGATATGCCTCCAGTTCGGACAAAATGCTCGAAACCATCACTGGATATGCGTCACGGCCAGTTTGCACTTGTCGAATGCCACTTTACACCCTAGTTCTACAAACCCAAGCTACAACACCCGTGAGTCTTAAGTACTGATAATAGCCCCGGGAACTAGGATAAGACCAAACCTTATCGTGCAAAATGAAATAATGCGCGGTACAAAATAGGTTAATTTACTGTTGTACCATTCGCGGGCTGTTTGGGAAGGCGGCTGTTGTGGCTTTGGCTGTTTCCGAGCCTACTGACCTTTTGGATGTGTCGAGGTGAAGTGCGGGGTACGGTCGGGGTATGCGGCCCGGAGGGCAGCCGTCTCGTGGTGTGGCATCGCCGCAGACATCCGCAAACATCTACAACATTGACGTTCTTGAGGTAGTTAGGGGCGGAGGCCACCAAGTACACTCCACCGGCCGCTTAGTGCCGAGGTTTGCGTCCGGAGCGAGCAAGGTGTGTTTCTGGGGACCGGAATTCGGTTGGGTCCGCGAGGCGGAGCTCGCATGGTTATTTATGTATGTAGATACAATTGAGGAGATGGGCTTTCTTGCATGACGCATCTGTCCACTCGGGGAGGATGATCACGGCGGCGGAAGATTAGTGTCGCTGGGCATGCACGTAAAGCGTGTTGCGCCGCTTTCAACATGCATTTACTCGGGGTTAGCCAGGGGCGTTTCAGCGCATAGGTACATATCGTTGGGCGGGCTCGCGCGGAAAAACTGCATCCTCGGGGTATAGGCTGCGGGTACCGGGAGGTTAGATCGATTTGTTGAGAGGTTCGCTGAAGTTCCGTGCAGGCATTGGCGGGCGGTCATGATTGCTAGTGTGAGGCGTCGTCCGTGGCCCATATGTTCTTTCGGATTTGGCTTTGGGACTGGTCGTCGGCACTCGTAAGGGTGCCCACTTTTCCCAGAAGCGCGTAGGCCTTTGCTGCGAACATCTTGTATGGTCTGTCCGGGCCGAAGAGAAAGTAGAGGTGTTCGACTCTCCAGCGGTCGCGGATATAGGAGGACGTGCCGTCGGGCTTGTGAAGCATTAGTTGGCGATGTTCGTCCATCCACGTTGTAAGAAATAGAATTCCCCCGTGGGCAAAGAGTCCATGTCCGGGTTCATTGATGGTGGCGAGTTCGATGTCTACTTGGTGTTTGTGAGGGTGTCCACGCGGCCGGTTGAGCGAGCGGGAGGGGAGGGACTCCGGGGTTTTCGAGTCTGGTCCGAATACGATGACATTAATTAAGTGTGCGCGGCCCGGACGCCGTGGCCAGAATGGACTCGGGTTGTGCCGCACGTCAGTGCGGAACGTTGGGAGCACTAGCCTTGACTGAGGGCTGGAATCTATATGGCTATGGCCCGCTACGTGCACGCCTAGGTCTACGCCTGCGGGGATCGTGGTGCCCGAAGCGGCCTTGCCCTTGGTGGAGACCTACGGCGCGGTACTCCCTCCGTCCGTGATTGGCCAGATGCCCGTCCTCGTTAGGATTGGTAGCCATGTCGGCATGCCTGATGCTGCCCCCGCCCTCTCTTTGGCTTGGGGGAGCCCACGTCTCCAACATGTGCGAGCTCCCCCCTTCGGCGTGATATTCTCCGTTCCGGCCATGGTAGCAGATCGCTGACAGTTTTTGGAAAAAATGAACACAGAGGGAGTGGTGTGGCATAGCATGCCGTGGTAACAAGGTGGAGGTGGATCTGGGTGTGACGTTGCACTTATGCTTAGTCTGCCGTACGTCCCACTATATGCGTAGATGTCAATGCTGTGCATAGTCCTTCGACCCATGTATGCCCCCCTCGTCCCCGCGCATGTTCATGCGCAACGCTACGGGCGTTGTTCCCGACAGCTCACGTCGTCTGTCCGTTGCTTTAACGTACATGAACATGTTTGGCCCGGGCCGGGCGACGTTTAACGTTCCACGGCATGTAAGATGCGTCACGTTGTGATCAGTGGCGGTTGTTACGCCACTTTCATCTTATTAAGGTAAGTATTACAATGCACGTGCATGCTTCATATATTTGCGGCTAGGCATTGTAGTTTCCATGCAGGTAGGGCTATCGAGGGTGCGGGCCGGCAGGTGAGCAGGTCGTGGGCAGGTCAATGCCTGGTGGTGGCCGGGCGGGAGTGAGGGCAAGGGTGGGAATGAGCATCTTTGACCACTTTCCATGACGAGGTCGGATTATGGATTATCTATAATTGATATTCGTCTTTTTTCAAAGCAAACAAATTGCCACAAATACCCTGGTTCCGAACCTCGTACGTATTAATTTGCGGCGCCGTGGTTTATAACCGCCCGGATGTTATTTGTACGGGACATTCATTACCGGTAGTAGTGCCAACAAGCGCAACTGCTACAAGCACAACTGCTACTGTACCTGTACTCGAACAAGGAGACATAAGGATCATATCGCTGCCTGTATGGTACGGAACGGGTCGTCGTACAGGTAGTCCTTACCCGTAGTCGCGTCCCTCATCGCGCCCGTAGTGACGCGTCCTCACGCGTGCGCGGATGGAGCGATACCTGCTGTACCTGTACCGACGGGCCGCCGACGACGGCGATCGGTCCGCATGCCACGCCTGGCGCCCTCTGCACTGCCGCCAGCGTCGCACCGCTGCCGCCTGCTCGCTAGCATCTGTGCCCACCGGCGTAGGTCGAAGCAAGAGCGTGTACTCGTGCTGCCCGTTGCGCGTCGAGCAAGGCGAGCGGCAGACGAGAGAGCCGCGGCGGCTGTGTCACCGGAAGCGGGCGCTACCTAAATATCTGCTTATTCTCGGCTTTCCATGACGCGCCCCTCCTCGACCGACCCCAACGCTGCTGGCCCTTCACGTGACCATGAGGCGGGCACACGTGTCAGCTACATGGAGCAGGTCTGCCAGGCGCCCGGGCCCCGGCAGCCCTCGTCGGGATCGGTGAGTGGGGTGGCGGCCACGACGCCCCGTCGACCACCCGCCCCCCCCCCCCCCCCCCCCCCCCCCCCCCAAGGACGCACACATCTCCCCGACCTCCCCAGCCGCCGCCGCCGCTCACTCCACGACGTGCTGCTTGACCACGCCAGGCCCCGCGCGATGGAATGGATCCACGCGTCAAGCTGGTGCTGGCCATCGTGGCATTGGCGAGCGGCTACGC
Organism: Tetraselmis striata; assembly: GCA_006384855.1. Lineage (NCBI taxonomy): Eukaryota > Viridiplantae > Chlorophyta > Chlorodendrophyceae > Chlorodendrales > Chlorodendraceae > Tetraselmis > Tetraselmis striata. The sequence continues at coordinate 190,627 of VCJN01000444.1, forward strand.
GGTGTACCTGCACTCTTCGAGCGCCAGGTGAGCAGCGCACAGATCAGCCGGGCAGCCCCGTCCTTGCGCCCCCGTCACCCCCTCGCTCAGCACGACAGCGCAGGCCAACAGCCAAGGGTTGCGGCGCCCGAGTTTCAGACGGCGGCATAGCCTCCCGGGGCGCAGCAGGCGCTCAACCCCCCCCCCCCCCCCCCCCCCCACGCCGCGCGCGTCGCAGGGCGCGCTCCGAGTACATGCAGGTCTTCGACGCGCCGCCGGCGCCGGCCAGCCCGGACGACGCCGAGCTCCGCGCGGAGCTGCAGCGGCAGGAGCATCAGATGCTGCTGGCGGAGCGCGAGCAGGTACAACGAACCCCCCCCCCCCCCCCCCCCTCCTCCCCCCGGCCAAACACATACACAAACCAGATGATGTCAGACATACACAGCACTTGATAGCACTGTACATCAACAAGGATTCCATGAATCCAACCACCAGCCGCAAACATGAATCCCCCCCTCCCCCCTCCCCCTCTCTCATGCGCCAATCGCCCTGCCTATCTGGCTTGATACTGATGGTGTTCTGCTTGCGCCGACAGCAAGCACTGGCTGAGAGTCTCCGCCCGCTATACATGAAGCCGCCGCCACCGCCGGTAACACCCCGCGCCCAAGGAGGGAGGGTAACAAGATCCGAGGGGAGCGGGGTAGGGGTGGCTTGCATGATGAGCTGTGCAGGGGGGGTGGCTGAGCTCCAGGTTCCCACTGGGTTGCAGGCTGCGCCATCCGCGCCGATGATGACGCGCAAAGAGTGGAAAGCGGTGATCGCCAGGGAAACAAAGCATTCGGAGGCGCTGCGGCACCAGGCAGAGCAGGGCAAGGACCGGAGGTTTTACCTGGCAAAGGGCGACTGGTGCGCTACAGCCCCTCCCCCCCCCCCCTTCTCAGTGCCAATCTCCATGTTCTTCCCGCCATGTGGCGTGTGGACCAGCACCCACGGCAGCATGCCGCGCGCCGCCGGGCTCATTTCAGTATTTGGCATTCGCAGGTACTGGAAGTACAGCCGCAACTACAATACCAACATGCAGAATCCCAAGCTGCCGCAATGCTTCCAGAACGCCACAGCGAGGGCCGCCGATTTTTGGGCACCCATCGAGGGCTCCTTCCGGGTGCCCCCCCCTCCCCCCCCCCTGCGGGCGCCTCGTGATCTGCCGCCCCGTCTGACCGACGTCCAGCTCAGCAGCCGTCATGGGCAATACCGTACCCTAACGCATTGGCTGGGCAGCAAAGCGGGGAAGCGCGTACCAGCTTCCATCCTGCAGGCGCCCGCACGGCAGTAGGATCCCGCTGGTGCACCTGAAACTGAGAATACATCGGACTCGCATGCGGTGTTGTACCCGGGTCATGCCGACCAACTCGTGTGGACGCTGCGAAGAACCCTGCGCTGCCTGTCAGAGGCCGGATATAGGCGACCCTATCGATAGCAGAGCTATACCAAATAGGCCTATACTGGTGGCCTGCATACAGTCCAGTTTTAGGTGTATATTGTGGAGTCTTATAGGAACGCTGGCAGCACGCGTGAGCATTTCACCCCATTCTGTCGCCCTCCATGCACCACAGCACCGCTGTGCTCCGAAACCACACTTGAATATTGTCACCGGAGGTTGAGACGAGAATTACGGCCCTGCGTGGTCATGCGCTTTGTTTCTCTTCCCGTGTCTGGGAGAACGCAGCTGGCAGGGGCGAGACCCCCCCCCCCCCCCCCCCCCTGTTCCTCCTACTGCAATGTGTGTCTAAGTAGATATGAGAGCTGCCTGTGAATGTATAACTTGTGCTGCAGTCTTGGTGAATTCGGCGCGTGGGAGGGCGGGGCTGCTGGGGAATGGGCTAGCGGGGACATTGGGTGAGCGTTAGGCCTGACCGCCCCTCCCGCCACTGCACCGCGGCTCCAGCACGACAAGGTGCTGCCCATATACGACCAGAACCACCTGAACACGCCCAAGGCGCTGTGCTTCACGGGCTCCAAGAAGCAAACGCGCGGCTGGAAGACGCAGGCGTGCTCCGCCGCGGTGTGGGAGCACCAGATCAAGGCGCGCTGGTCTAGCGCGTCGTGCGCCATGAAGCCGCTGTACGAGGACATGCTGCTGGCGCTGCTGCGCGGCCACCGCGTGTGGTTCTTTGGCGATCAGAACACGGAGAGCATCTACAAGACGCTCGCGGTGCGCTGCCCAGCAAAGCAGAAAGAGCACCCCCCCCCCCCTTTGCAATAAGAGCGGTCGAGCATTCACCGGTGTCCAATCCCGTGTTGCCACTCGTCTGGTTTGCAGCTCGCTGTGAAGGGCACTTTAGGCCCTTAAATTGTGACGTCCTGGCACTGTCATCATGGATTGAGAGACATGTGTCCTGGACATACGGTTTCATCATCAGCGCCACGAGCTCCAAGCGCCATTGAAACAGCCCCTTTCACCGTTAACTACAACCTGTTAGTTCTGTAATATCAACACCGATGTTTGCGTTGTAGATTACCAACGATCATCAATGGTACTTACCCTGTGGGTCTTCTGTCGAGTAACCTGGTAACCATAAGAGTTGCAGGATAGAACTGTTGATTGTTACCCTTATACCTCGAACAGAACACAGCAGCCGTTTTATGTATTAATGATGTGCTGTCTATTATTAATGCACCGATTATTCTACCCAGCTGTTAATTGACCCTTTCCGCAATGTCGGTGGTGTTCAGCCCCGAAAGTTAACTTTGCATCTGCCCTAGTCTGATAGCGTGTTTGACCCTGAGAGCATCTTGAAGCTTACTCCAGATGACACTGCCTGCCTACCACGGAGGGCGCTCTTTGTCATTTACCCATGTGCCGCCCCTGCACCCGCAATCACAGTGCACGATGGCGCCGCACCGCAAGGGCGCGGGCAAGCTGGCGCAGGGCACGATCACTGGTGTGACACCCGTGTACCAGAGCTTTGGATTCCAGCAGGACACAGCGCTGCACTACGTTTACGTTGGTGTGCCCCCCCCCCCCCCCCCACCCCCCCCCCCCCTCTCTCTCTTTCTCAGCCATCCCCTGCTCTGGAGCATGCTCATGCAGCGTGAGAACGAGGGCGTGATGGCAATTAGCCTATGGCCCAATTAACATGCCATCTCCATGATGATCCGCCTCCGCACTAGATGGCCTCATTGCAAACGGTGGAGCTAACAACGTCGGCTCACCTGGTGCAGGCCCCTACCAGGCCAAGCCTAGCGATGGGCCTGCGGGCAGCCAGGCAGACATGGGGCTGGGCGCGGAACTGCGCAGCCGCTATGGCATCGACACCGCAGCGCAGGAGAATCTAGACCGCCAGCATGGTCTCCCCCCTCCCCCCCCCCCCCCCCCCCCGCCTCCCTCCCCCAGTGATAACGCCAATTATTATCACCCACCCACTGCACACACGGCCTGCACACCTGCAAACGATGCCTCCGACACTTCACCTGCGGAGCGCACCCAAGTTGCATTGATGCCGGACATTGCCCCCCTCAGGCCAAGGAGCGATGAGTTGAAAGCCTTATTGTAGTAATCAATTCTGAATTCTGAATCCCCCGTAGTGATCCAGCTGAACCCCCTCCCCCCCCCCCCCCCCCCCCCCCCCCCCAAACCGCCCACCCCCCATCGTCTCCTGGCTCCCGGTACCATAGAGCTTGCGGATGCACTGCAGGAGAACATGGACAACTTTCTGCCGACAGATGTCACTGTGCTCAACATCGGAAATGACTTCAAGTAAGAGCGCATGCCAGTAGCCCAAACGAACCCTGCTCCGCCCCCCTGCCCCCACCTTGTTTTTCAAGCATCCATGCACACAAGTTATTTGCATTGCATCAAAACCAATATTGCTCCGAAACCATGCATGCTCTGTATCTTTCCCCAGACCCTGCTAATCCTCCGGACAGTTCTTGCTGATTCCGCTCTCAGACGCAATCAGACTGTTGTGTGACCTGCTTCGAAACTATTCATGCTCCCAAACCATGCTGTTATGTGGCTTGACACTGTGAAAGCTCGTTCAGACGATTTATGTTGCATAAGTACACATCTTACCCTGCCCCACCCCCGCATTTTCCATTGCTATCTGCTCCGTCGGAAGTCCATTATCGGGCGGAGCTTATTCTGTTCCCTTGGCATCCTGGACTTACACTCGCTTTGCGCTCTTTTGGCTTCACTTGGCTGCAGGGAGCCGCGCCGCATGCAGGCCAGCCTGCTACAGTTTCTCCGGGTCTATCAAGATAATGCAGAGCGCATGCCGGTGGTGATATGGCAAGAGTCCACCGCGCAGCACCATGTCGGATTCAAAGTGCGCCCCGCCGCTCTGCATAGCCAGTTTGCTCACTCCAGACTCACCCCCTTGGGCCCCCTCCCTATTTCCTCGTGGCCGCATCAGCACTACCCCGGCCAACTCCTGAAACTGCGCACCAACCCCACGCCATTCAGGGGGGCGACCGCAACGGGGAGCGCCTGATCCAAAGGGAGGCCGACCCGCTGGTGAGCATCCCCTTTCCGTGTCGTTGAGGGCATAGTACTTGTCATTGCTGCATCATGTCACGTGGCCTATTTGGAGAAATAAAGCAGGCGGCAGTCATCGCGATTAGTAGCTGCTGATTTGGCCAGTCTGTGCTGCTGAACTATCAGGCCCCATTGATGTACCACTCCCAAAGTATCAACCCGTCAGACCGCAGTACGAAAGTAAAGCCTCAACTTCGCAGTTGAGCTCACTGTGCGAATCGGCGGTGTTTTGCATTTCTATGTTGCTATGATTCTGGAGCCGCACAGAGCAGCTGCGATAGCGAATAACTTATATCACTGATTTGCCATGCTGAAATAGGCTTGAATACAGCTTAAAGGATGTAAAGTGTAAAGTGTAAAGTTGGTGTCTTTCCTGTCAAGTTTGACGCTGAGATATGCAGCGCCAGTATTGAGCATGAGCTGACGCGCCTGGCACGCGTGGCGGGGAACGCAGGGGCTGGTGGAGGATGTGATCAAGTGCGGCAGGGTGGCCTTCCGGGAGCAGGAGGCCGCCAACTGGCGCAACCAGCTGAGCAACCGGCTGGTGGAGGCAGCCGGCATCCCTGTGCTGCGCGTGTGGCGCGCCTCGGCGGATTTCCACAACCAGTACACCGACCGCTGCCCCTCTGGCCATTGCGCCAGCAACGCGCCCTGCCGCTTCTACTGCTGGCCGGGCGGCATGCCCACGTACATGGCAGAGGCGCTCGTAACGCTGCTGGACTCAGAGCCGCTGCAGGTGAGTGACTACTAATCACTCGCGAGCGGCAGTACCCTGATTTTCGCCCCAAGGGACTTTCCACTGCGGGCCGTGACAGCCACCGACCTGCCTGGCCATGTGCGCCTGTGAGGCCAACTTGATACTGCCCTTGCCTGGACGGATTGTCCCAACTGCAACGCCATCCCAGCGCCAAGCAATTACTGTGTCCATGGGGAGTATCACGAGATTGGTAAAGCGATGACAACATAATAATACATGGGCAGCTGTCAAATACATATCGTGTTGAGAGGGATGAAATGCCTGTGAATTGTTGTTCGCTCTACAATGTGTTGTTATTTGTGTTGCTTATCCAGGCATTGGAGGCTGGGGGGGGGGGGGGGGGGGGGCTGTGAACGATCCCATCAGGGAGTGGTATTCAGCATGTGCGGTCGCTAAAGGAAAGGACTGCGCAGCATGGGGTGGGCAAGTAGCGCTGTGCGTGTTGTTGAGGTTTAAAAGTTAGTATTGACAGTTCCTTTCATTGCCTAGATAACTTGTTGCTGGTGAATATAGCACGGTTGTCTGTAATGCACACCGATAGCAACGAATAACAATGTCATGAATTTGTGGAAAGACTTGCCCAGTTCCCGTTTTGGCGCAAACAACTATAGAACAGCACATGACCACGCTGCCTGACCCTACGGCTGCCATTGCCCACCACAGGCCACGCTCAACACAAGAGCCGACCGCTCCGTCCCGTGGTGGCAGTGGACGACAGCTGAGGAGGGGCGGAGCTGATAGGGGCGGATGCGGACCGGCCGGCAGTTGATGAGTGCCAGCGCCTCCGGCCCCATGAAACCCCAAAGGACGGGTTTCAACTTGTTGGCGTTAGGCCCTAAGCTGCCACCAGCAGTATGCGCCGAACATTCCCGATATTGGCATCCGCCGCCCGTTCACTGATCGTTACGTGGCGTGGATTGCAATCTCCCACCCCCCCTCCCCTCCCCTTGCCCCCATTTATATACCGGTGAGCAGCAGGATGTTGGGCGTGTAAAAGCGTACGCTGATGCATGCATTGCGGGCGATTTTATGCTGCCGTTCATGCCTGTGGGACGATAGAAACTGGCATGACTAATAAAGCAATAATCATGAGTATATCCGCACTGCTCTACGAGGCTGAGACATATAGAGACAAATCAAGCATGACAGCGAGACCCATCCGTGATGAAACTACATGTTATCGTAGTTGCTTGTTTTGCGAGAGTACATTATTGATAGTGTCATGGATAATGTCGTGTCGGCACTACCGTGTGAAAGGTGCTCACACAAATATCATGACTGCGCATAGCATGCTGCAGTTTTCACGTGCTTTCATTCATACTTGAGGTGTCATCGCGAGCACCGCGGAAATGAAATAAACACATGAGGGTTGCAGACCAGTGGTTATTTCTTTTGCCCCCGGGACAGGACTGGCAACAGCGAAATCCTTACAGCGTCTGTACGACGGCCGTTTATTTAGGCAGCAATCCAGTTAAGGAAAGCCCTGCATGAGTAGGCGACACTCTGGTATAGTCAACAAGCGAATTGCCGACGGAAGCATTCGTCTGCAGCACTAATTGGAGGCCAGTGACGGAATTTCCAACAATGTTGGATCTCTGTTTAAAATACTGCCATCAAAATACCCGGCACTGACCACAAACGGGCCGCCCTACCCGTTTGGGCGTCGGCCCATTCAAGTAATGCGAGTTAAGGCAAGCCCCATCCCGCGGAGCAAAGCAGTTCGGAAGTGCAAATACATGTGCAACAAAGAACAATGCCAGGGAGGGCCCGACTCCATAACTGAAAAATTAATCGAGAGCGCCATGAAGGAAGGGGGCCCGCCCAAAATAAAGGCAGTGAAGTCCTCGGGAGTTTACGCAACTGCTAATAACGTAACTGCTTATAGAATCTCTAAACTCCGGAACTAACAACCCCAACTTCTGACGGTGAAACCCCCACTACCGCGGGCACTCCACCAACATATGTTCGATAGTCCAGATTCACCTCCGCCACATGCAGGGCAGTGTTCAAGGAACCGCTCAGGCATGGCATGAATGCAGGTCAATCCGTGGACAGTGGGAAATATTCGGGTGCGTAATTGTATATCATAATGTGCAGCCCGGCCACAACCCCCGCGGGGAGTGACACCCTCACCGTACTGTGATGGCAACGGGTTTATTGACGTATAAGACGCATGGGCATATATACCCCATGCGTTCGTGCATGCTATCGCTGCCGATTTGCGACGCGCCCCCACCGATGCTTTTACTAGTTTAGCGGCACCAGACGCGGCAAGTGATCTCCACTCAAGTCAGTGGAAGGTGCGCCCCCTCAGCTAGCCCTACGTTCGCCCTACCTAGTCGATATAACCACCCCGACAGTCCCCGACGTCCACGTGTTAGGGCGCGCCCGACTTAATGATCTACTGAATGGATTATACATGTATTCAGGTCGGATGCGTTCAGGCACACCCAAGCACGTGCCGCAGCGGCCGTAGCCCCTATTGGCGCAATACCGAACTCCCGCATCATCATATCGGTGCAACGGCCATTCCTTGCGAGTTTTTACCCACCCCAATAAAGTACCGCATTGAGTACGGTTTGTAATCTATTTGCGCCGCTAGTTCTATCCATTCCCCATTCTTCACACCCGCAAGTTAGAACATGTAGTACTGTATATATGTTAAGATCCATGTGGACATGCGGTCCATGTGTACATGGAGCGGTCCATGTGGACATGGAGCCTCCATTGACCCATGTCCACATGGCCCCGTACCATGTACACATGGAGCAATCCGGGTCATATCCGTGTGGACATAGGCCGTCTGTCGGCCCATGTCCACATGGGTCGACCCGTGTGAGCATGGAACGTCTGTCGCGTCCCGTGTTCAAATGGGCCGCGCTGGGCAAGCCCATCTGCACATGGCCACGACGCACGGTGGCGGGTAAGGCGCTGTTCGGGCAGGCGCCGGATCGCGGTTACGACCCGGCCTTTGTACGGGCAGGTGCTGGTTGGCGCTGCGGCGCCCGCCATTCTGCGGACGAGTGCCGTGCCGGCGCGGGAGCTGCGATCGGGCGCCAGGTACAGTCGCTGTTAAAAACCCCTGCGGACAGGCCGTGCTCATTCGTCCCCACAGTAGCACTCAATCGCAGCTGCGCAACTCCCCTCTCCGGGACCGCCTCTGCCCGGCTCTGGCCGGCTCTGGTCGATACTATGGCCTTAGGCAATACTGATGCTACCGCAGGCGCTGCCGCACCGGAGGATGGGCCGGCCGAAGATCAACTGGAGGTTGAGGCACCGTCGGTGGTGCAGGCGCACCGCGACGTCTTCAACAAGAGACTTCGTGAGTATGTGGGGCAACGTCGAGACAACCAGACGTTGCGGACAGAGGCAGAGTACAATGAAGCCATGCAAACCCTCCGTAACTTCGAGCAAACGTCGAGAGAGGTGGGGCCAGCCGACATGCCGCCTTGTTCGCAGGTTGCCCCCCGATATGGGCCACAGACCTCGCGGGTAGGCGGGTTCGCGTGTTATCACTGTACAGTCTGACGTTTAGCCGACCCGATCGCGCACCAGCCAGCTCATCCTCTACATAGTACAGTTCCCGACAGTCGACTATTTTGCCTCGTTGTTTGCGCCTGTAGCTCCGCTGCCGGCGCCGATTCTACGGTACGGCATGCAACTGGGCGGGCACTTGCAGCCGCCGCCTGCTGTACTGCCGCGCCGAGCCGAAATAAACTGGCGCCGCGCCTCTGCCATGTACTGAGGTGCAAAGTGCTCTTCTTGTTGGACTGTCCAGCAAGAATGATCGCGGGCCTAGGCTACAAAGCGCCGCTTCGATATCCTGACCTGCGGAGACTCCGATATGCTCATCCAGAGAGGGGACATAAATGTCCCTCTGGAGCAGGTGAAGCTCGTCAGTCACGCCGGGATGGTCTTTGAACACATCCGGGATTTGCACCTCAAAGGGGTGCACGCCAAGGTGTACCTCCCTGAGCCCTCCCATTGTCCCGCTCTGCTTGCTGCCACTGCATGTTGGCTACGTACACACCACTAAGTGTACCCTCCCCCACATCACACTGTGCAGCTCAAGGAGCTTCGCAAATTGATTCTGGGAAGGTACTGCAACATCCCCAGGCGTGTCGTCGAACTTTTCTGCGAAACATGTGTCACCTGCGCCAAGCACAGAACTACTAAGGCTTAGGCCGGTCACCGGCCGATATTGTCCAAGGGCATGTTCGGGGCCTGCCCGTGGCTAGATCGACCTCATCGACTACCAATCATCAGAATACAAGGGCTACTGCTTCCTTCTCACCTACATCGATCACGGCATCAAGTTTTGCTTCTGCACTCCGGTCCCCAACAAGGAGGTTTGCATGCCACAGTAGCGGGCGAGTTTGATATTTGCGCGCCTATCCAACCCCCTTGCTTCCGCCTTCCCCCTTTCTTATTTAATCTATGTATCTTATCACCCCGCCCGGTCCCTGCAGAAGGATACCACAGCAGGGAAACTGTTTCTACTCTTCTTTCTCCTTGGCGCGCCTGCCATCCTTCAAGCTGACAATGGTAGAGAGTTCTCCGTGTTGCCGGCAAGCAACCGAGCAAGATAATCGGTCTCTTGGAGGAGGAAGCAAAGGAGGTTTGTGGGCCGTTGTGTAAAAAATAGCATGCTGCTCAGCCTGCATACAAGTGCAAGTCTAAGATATGTGCGTGTTGTGATTGCAGGTGATTGAAAGCACCAAGACGCTCTTGCATGCCTGCCAAATGGTAACAGGGAGAGCTACGCATAGCCCCAGCAACGGCGGCATTGAAAGTATCAACCGCACCATTGAGGAGTACATCGCACGTTGGTGTGATGAAAACAAGTCCCCCAATGGCCCTTTGACGAAAAAAAGCAGCATGCAGAGGAGCAGGCGCGACAAGAGCAGCAGCCACAAGAGCATGAAGACATGGATGCCTTCGGAACGCCAGCGCCTCTCCCAGTTGGTGAATGCCCGCAAAGCCGTTGCAGTATTGTTGGCCTGCCATGCTGCGCATGTACTGCGCCAGAGCATAAAGTGCTGAGCAATGATTATATTAATGTAAATATAATCAACTCTTTAACTAATATAACAATGGACAATAGTAATTATCACTACTCTTATTAACGTATGTTAATTTATATATGTTGGGTTTTACATATAATTACTGCTGCTGCTATTGGGTTGTGTATACTAGGTTATGATCTTGTACATACTGTTATATGATAATGTCCTCTAGCCAAGGCCATACCTTTGATTGTAATGTCTCTCTCTCTCTCTCTCTCCAAATAATACTTCTTATATTTTATGTGTGTTTGCTGTATTATGTATTTATTTTGAATATACTATAATTATTATGTAGCAGTGCTAGCTCGTATTCCACAGCATATATATCATGAACACACAAGTGCTAACTTATATTTCCCTGCTCCCCGCTCCTCCGTGTACACGAAAAAGATCTGCCCATCACGTCCAGGATTAGCGTGAACGCGCAGCACGATGAGCAGCTGCTCACTCGCAACGAGGACCAGCAGACACCACGCGCCTACGTCCCAGACCCCAACTTGCCATGGGACCCGGACACGTATTGCGCCCCATGCAAGGCTTGGTGCGATGGTGGGCATTGCAAAATTAGGATGCCTATCCCCACAGCCGGCCTTGTCAAGGGTTATCAGTGTGCGCGCGGCAAGGCCTTCTACCATGTCATATCCACAGGTAACCTGTTGTTGCTGTCAATCTTGTCAGCATGCCCGTTATTTATGGCATGGGTGTGACTGTGTCACTCATGTGTCTTGCACGCAGGTGGAACGGATGATGGCCACTGCAGCAACGAATGCATGGCTGCTGGGACAGTGGATGTGGTGCTTCGCTCTGTTGAAACGACAAGTGCAGCCACCGTTGCAGCTGCCTCGTCCCGTGAGTCAGTGGGCCGTAAGAGGCAAAGGTCGCCCGAGGAGCCACCAGTGCTTCCGGCTGCAGCGGCAGAGGCTACTCCACAAGTCCTCGTGCAAGCACGCGCGGCCGATGGCGATTGTAGTCCAGTATCTCCCTCCCACCTGGCCAACGGTCCCGGGCGGCGCGCAATCATGGCTCAGTGCGGTGCTGCACAGGCCAAGCAGGCTAGGGTGATGCGTGCCCGGGTCGCTACCAAGGCCGGCCCAGCACCGGTGGTGGGTGATGTGGTCAGAGTGCCGTTGGCAAAGGAGGACCGTGGCAAGGTGGACCCTAGATTCTTGACATGCGTGGTGAGTGAGGTGAGTTATGTTTTGCTCCTCTTGTTGTATACTGATGCCAGTTGCAGATGTGTCCTGGTGATGACGCGCACATCTTCTTTCTCAAATGCCCTCCCCAACCCCCTGTTTTGCAGGTGACAGAATGCAATTCTTACAGAGTGGCTGTGGACGCAGGTGTTATCAAGACCACATATGGGCAGCAAGATGTGGATCAGTTGCGCAACATTGCACTGGCGCGGGTGGGCTTGGCGGGTGTGGTAGAGAAGTGGAGCGACCAAGCATCATGAAAGAGGATCTCCCTCAGAGAAGGTGCAAGATCTGTGTCACTGTTTGGGGGCCGAGGAATGATAAATGCACATGTAAAGGGCCGCGTGCCACCAGTGTGTGCAGTTGCCGCAAAGCTGGTAGGAAATGCAACTCTAGGTGTCACCCTGATAACAACTGCTGTCGGAACATTGAGGACCATGGTGCTGGCACTAGCATTCAGGGAGCTGCCACCCCAGTCCGTGTGATGAACTAAATTCTAAAATAAAATAAAAATTCAACCGAAGTCTCTCTTTAATTTCACTACAATTTACAGTTAATGGAATCTGCTACTTAATTTGAACTTTGATTGAAATCGAATTAATTTTGCATTAATATGCTGACAGAAACTTACCATATCACACATGGGCTGGACAGCGTGGATCCATGTGTAAATGGTCCAAGTACCGCGCTCCATGCGCACATGGGCCGGTCCGTGTGTACATGATCGTTTGTCGAGGGCAGTCCATGTGTACATGGGTCAGCCAACGGCCCGTGTTCACATGGACCGTTTCCGGTTAACTCCATGTGTACATGGTACGGGCCATGTGGACATGGGTCAACGGAGGCTCCATGTTCACATGGACCGCTCCATGTACACTACATGGCCCACATGTCCACATGGATCTTAACATATACATGTTTAAAGACATACACACGCACATTAATAGGAATTATGCCGTGTCCACCGACTAATACCGAATCGAGCGCCTCAATGGCGCGTTTACCCTTCATAACCCGGTAGTCTATACTATGTGCCGCATACCTATATCCGAGTTATTGATGACCGAACCCAAATACCTATATTCATTTACAACCGGTATCCCCCCCCCCCCCCCCCCCACCCAAGCTGAGCAGCTTGTTCGTGTAACGCGGTCTCGTCGGATATCGGCCTAATGCCATCACCCTACCCAAACCCCATAAAATGGTCCTCCGCCCAGTGCGAAAAGTGGGCGAATATGGCATGCAGGTTATCGCACGAGCATGTGAGACCAACATCGTCGTCTCCGTATATTAGCTGACATGGCACCCATAGCGGTTGCCTTGCCACTGATTTGTCGGTGCACCCCGGTACATATCACACCCTAGATGTTATACCCCATCGAATATGTCGTTGATAGATATGTTAAATAGGATGGGGGAAGCGGGGCACCCTTGTCGGAGGCCGCGCTCTATGGGTATGTGGCGGTCTTGTAGTGCTCCCGGGGCCGCCCTGCTTGTCTTAAGCCGGACGATGCTATCCCTACATAAAGTATTAATGAAGGTAAGCATATGACCCGTTCCCCTACCTCGGGTTGAGCGGAGGAAAAGGAGAGCCGCGTCCGAAATCGCTTGGAATACGAGAGAATCGATACCGGTGACAATACGGTTTTATGACGGATTTTTATGCGTCCTCCGTCCGTCCGTCCTCCGTCCGTCCGTCCTCCGTCCTCCGTCCTCCGTCCGTCCGTCCGTCCTCCGTCATTTCAAAGTTGAGTCTGGTTTTGCCAAAAAGGTCGCGCAGGCTGTTTTACACGGTCAAGAGCCGAAATGGCAGGATGGTTTAGCGAAAGCGTGGAGGGAAAACGGAGTCAGGGGGGGCGCTGCGTGGAACGCAGCGAAAACTTGAAGATGGCAGGCTCAGCTGTTCTGGCTGCTTTTATGTCTACTCGTGCTGCACCCAACAAGGGCGCAACAACAGTTACTAGTTCCCGTACCACTGAGCAGCACTTGTAGCTAAAAAGCGGTTAGGTCAAGGATGGAAACCCCATAAACTAGTTTAGATCATTTCAAAGTTGAGTCTGGTTTTGCCAGTCTTGAGCGAACGTAGAGAGCGGTGGATTGACGGAGAAGGGGTAGCGCCAAGTCATGAAGGAGGCACTGGGAAGGCCACCGCTGCGGAGTCCTGTTGGACTTGGAAGTGGCGGAGGGGGGCGATGTGTCCAAAGAAGAACCACGCGCCAGGAGAAGGAAGAACGTTGGGGTCGATGTAGTCCAGAACGACATCAGAGTTAGTGGCCCAACCGCCCTGGTAGCGGATGTGGGACAGTGGCGCTCCGATGGCGTTTGCTGCAGAGGCTGCACCCTTGCGTAGACTGTGTGAAGTCCAAGAAGTGCCAGCAGGGGGGGCAACGTTGACTAGGTTAACTGTTGTGGTCAACCAGTCTGACATCGTAGCCGCGGTCCAAGGTTTTGACTGCTCAGCCACATTGACAGCCCAGAAGTTGGAGGCAGCCAAGCCAACAGTAACCAGGGGGACAGACTGGATGTTGTCGATGAAGTAGCGCAAGAGACGTGCAATTCGAGGGTGCTCGGACACTGGAAGGAGAAGTACGCGCAGGTCGTCGGGTCCCCGCCGGCCAGCGCGACCCTTCTCGCGGTAGATTTGCAAGGTGATGTTGTAGGTGTCGACATGCACATCTTGCACTCGACAGGAGACGCCAGTAAGGCCCCTGGCAAAGAACAGGAAGTTGACAACCGAGGCCAAGAGGGCTCGGTAGTCGACGTGGGACTCTGGGTAGGGAGCAGACACAATTAGCTCGGCCTTTGAGACGAAGCGGTAAGCTACATCTGCATGCAGAGGGACACGTAAAGGGGCAGCGTCCAGTCGGCGTTGACGCAACATTAACCCACGTCGTGCCGAAGTGAGGTGTAGGCTGTCCTTGGCGATCGGGACGAGGTTGTGCAGCTCGAAGAAGGTGTTGATGGCAGACAGGTAGGGCTGCAGCGACTTAGCTGCGATGTGCCCTCGTTCCCCGACCCAGGCAACGTACCGAACAACAGTAGCAGTAGTCGCTTCCAGCGGGCTGATGTTCTCGGAGTCGTGGTAGAACTCAGCGAACTGAGACAACCTGCCGGCGTAGCTCTTGAGGGTCTGAGCGCTGAGGGAGCTGGAGAGCAGGTCGAGCGTCCGCTGGCCTAGCTCGTCTGAGCCGAACGCGTCCTGCAGTCGAGATCGCAGTGACGCAGCCCACGGAGCGATAGCTGCGGGCTCGTCAATTACGTAAGTGCGTCGTTTTACTGCCAGAGTTCCACCGGCACGGCTACTGTTCGCAAAGTACTCGGCAGCAACAGTTAGGTTTCCGGCGGTTGGCCGGTAGTTGCTGGACGGGTTTGCAGTAGCTCCAGTACGGGTTTGCGGGGCTAGGTTCAGGTAAGAGGGCCGCCCCGCGCGCCCTTCGCGCTCATAGCGCCTGTCACGTGCGTAACGTACACGCGCGAAACTTGGTCGTTGCGAACC
The DNA here is from genome assembly GCA_006384855.1 of Tetraselmis striata. Classification (NCBI taxonomy): domain Eukaryota; kingdom Viridiplantae; phylum Chlorophyta; class Chlorodendrophyceae; order Chlorodendrales; family Chlorodendraceae; genus Tetraselmis; species Tetraselmis striata. The sequence continues at coordinate 205,652 of VCJN01000444.1, forward strand.
GGTTGTAACACGTAGTGTAACAACCGACGAGCGCAGAGATGGGGTTGTAAGAAAGGCGGATGGTTGAGCCGCCATGTGCAGGTGTGCGGATGGTTGAGCCGCACTCGGCGGTAGCTGTAAGAAGCGCCGCACCGAGGAAGGTCTAAATGAAGTCTGTAAGGTGGGGGGGTCAGGTCCTGACACAGGGCGCTCATCCCGCCGTTGAGTTGCAAGGGTGCGTCTTGCGGCGGTCACCGAAAGGTGGCCTCGCAAGGCTCCTGCAGCTTCGACGAAAGGCGCCCCACACCGTCACTCGTGCTCACCTTCGCGGCCACGTCCACGTCCACCGCCACGTCCTCGTCCACGCCCGCGACATGCAGCTGCAGCCGCCACTCGAGAAGTAGCGGTCGCCTTGGCGCTGCTGGCAACGGTCGCCTCGAAGACACGACGCTCGTAGTCCCGCATGAGGTCCCCAAAGATCGCGGAACCCAGATGCTCCGAAGCAGGCTGAAAATGCTGGGCTCGCAGCACATCCAGAACACCTTGGTCACCATGCACACGCTTGATCTCATTTAGCTTCCGTAGGAAGGCCGAACGAAACCGAAACGCCTTGTCGATGGCCTCGGCGTGGTTCCGAGCTCTCGCGAGGTAGGGGGTGAAGTCCTGGTTGGTGGAAGGGACGTAGGGCAGTAGCTCGTCGAGCGCCACGAAAAGGGCGGCCATGGGGGCCCCGAAACACGACATCCACAAGTACTCCTCCTGGGCCGGCAGACGCCGGTCATCCTGCTTGAGGTACTCGTTCGTCAGGTCGGTGCTCAAAGGGAAAAGTCCAGGCACTCGGCTGACCGGTCGAACGGCCTCGTAACCAGACTCTGCTCTCTGCAGTAGCTCTGGCACCGCGAGGTAATCATCCTCGGCACTCACGGATTTTGCTCCGACACGGCCGCTCTGGGCTAGCTCTAGCAAGTCGGGGCGCTCTGCGGCTCCCCCGCTGCCTGTCGGCTGTCCCGCGAAGCGCTGCCCTGAGCCGGAGCCATGTGCCCCTTCTCCATCAACAACGCGATCACGAGCCGTCAATTGTGCCACAGCTGTAGCCAATGCACGCACATCTGCTTGCAACGACTTGAGCGTCGGCTCAACGACGGGTTCTTCTCCATCTGACATAGTAACGCACGGACGTACGGACGAGAATATCACACTCGGATGGCGAGCCGGGTGTGGTCTTGAACAACATGGGGTGACCTTGCTCGCAACGGGTTACGAGACAGTTTTTACATCGCTGCGTGGAACGCAGCGAAAACTTGAAGATGGCAGGCTCAGCTGTTCTGGCTGCTTTTATGTCTACTCGTGCTGCACCCAACAAGGGCGCAACAGCAGTTACTAGTTCCCGTACCACTGAGCAGCACTTGTAGCTAAAAAGCGGTTAGGTCAAGGATGGAAACCCCATAAACTAGTTTAGATCATACGCGCTTCGTGTATGAACCTTCATACGTTATTCGGTGTTCGCTCGTTTGATTTCACGGTACAAGTACGAGTACGGTACTATTCTGAATGGGTGCGCGTGTATTCTGGCGCAGGCACGTCATATATCCGTCTGATATGCCAAAAAAACGCGGTACCGCAGCGGCGCGTTTTTACTGCTGAATCAGCAAGTGAGACTTGCCCTCCATATTTATACAGCGACTATACGGTCGTCTAAGTACATGCTGTAAAAAGGGGCGGTCGCCGCGGTGCGGGGGCAGTCCGCCGACCCGGGGCCCGGCGTCCGTCGACGGACGGGCGACGGTCGAACTACGGCGTCCGGCGTCCGGTGCCGGTACAGGCGGCGGGCATGGCGATTCGCGCCGTGCCGGCCGCGTAGACCTGACGACCGGCCCGACCTGCGCGGCCTCGTGCGGGATGCGGGCCGCCTGTAGGCGGCTTATACTGTATTGCTGATCTTGTAGTGCTGCTTTTTTATTTTTTGGGTAATACAACTTTTAGCGGTGGGGGGTGGGGGGGGGGGGGGGGGGGGGTTACACTGCTTTAATGGGGGGTAATACTGCTAAATTTAGCGGTGGGTTGGGTACTGGCCTTTTTGTAATGCACACCAGTAGTCAGCGGCAAGCTTTTACGCGGCTTGTAGATTTAATCTGTTTTAGGCCTGGAAGATTTTATCCGTTGTCTTTGGTGGCGATTTTGCTCGGAAAAAAAGGGGGGGGGGGGGAAATCTTCCTTTTCCGAAAAAAAAAACTTATAGTCTAATAGTACTTTGAACAGTACTCGTCGATGCCCCCGATGTCGTAGGCGACAGCGCCGGCGCAGCTGACTCGAAACCGGCACAGTACAGTAGCGGCGGATGGGGAGACAAACCGCCGCAATGCATCCTCTTAGCTCTGTTTATGGGGTTTCAAGAACTAGTCCTAGTGCGACCCGTACAATCTGTTTCGGGTTTCAAACGGGTTTTACCGGTACCTTTCGGGCTGCCTTATCGCCCGCGAGCCTGGGCGGCCGGGGAGCTACTTAGGACAGCCACCATCATCTCATCTGCCCATTCATTGCCTTCCATATATCCGATATCCCTCCACCCTATCCCACCACCACCAGCACCCGCCGCTCACACCAGGCAGCACCACTATGTACCTCCTGGTGTCACTGGCGGCGTGCGTCAGCATTTCCGTTGACGGCATGACCGCGGTGCGGAACGTATGGATAAAGCTAGGCGCTTTGGAGTGGATGATGGGGCGACAAGAACTCTACGGACCAGCTGAATGAGGCAATCGAGGCCCACGCCCCCGACTACCACCCCCTGCTTGCTGACACCGATATCAAGATAGTGTGCCTCGCCGGCACCCGGCACGACCGTGGGCTTTCGCGAGACTGCACAGCATTCCTGCTAGAGGCAGTCACAGACACCTTGGCGTTCCTTGCTTTGAGACGAGAGCGGTTACGATTAAGGTCGATTGCCAGCGCCCCGCTACCCGGTTACGATTAAGGTCTCGGCAAGCACCGCACAACCCGTTCCCGACGATGATGATGGCTAGCGCCGCGCCGAGCCATGAGAGTCATCACCGCCTCCCTACTCGCAAAGTGCCTAGCGGCGCCCCGCTGTCTGCCAAAAACCAGCAATACAACTCCTTGATAGACTGGTAAGAACTAGAGGGCGTCGGTTGGTCGGTGGACATGGCTAAACCGGTCGGCTTCGACTTCGTCTTCGCCCTCCATCGCGCCTTGTTCCCTCTCAGCTCTCGTTCCAAGACTGGCGTTGTATATGGGGTATGAGAGCGTCTCTGCAAAGGGCCAGCCCCGCCGGACAAACGTTTCGCGCAGTTCTTTGGGAAGAAGAAATTCGGACATAAGGCAGGCCGGCCGAACGTTCCGAAGCTCGTTGGAGCACCTCAATACCACGATGTCCGCAACGGTAATTGGGTCCCGAAGGGCAACTGGCCGAGCATCATCGCGTTGCTAAAGCCCTGGAGCTCTCGCTATTTCGGTATGAGGAGCGGCTCGGCAAGCAGCGCGACTATGACCTTCAGTCAAAACTGATGGAGGAGCCGGTACGGTCGGCCAAGACGGCGTCGCATGTGGAGACCATCGAGGCGCTGAAAGCGCTGGCCATCAACCGCGATTTCCCAACCGACATGCGCTCGCTTAGCCACCGGCTGCTGGACACCCCCGTCTATGCTGTCTCATACAGTCGGGCGGGTCTGGGGTTGACAATGTAAACAACATTGTCATTTATTACATTCATCTATGTGCCATAATATTCATCTATATGCCGTGGTCTTCTATGCATCCTCCTGCATCTACATTAACGGCCTATTTGCTGCCCCAGCCTTGTCTACAGTACTGCACAAAGTACTGTCACAGTCCCCCCTTTTTTTCACCTGAAGGTGGGGGTGCCCAATACCTATAGAAGTTCATCTATAACATGTTTTTAGTTGCCCTGGCTGTTCCTGCATGCTTACAAGGCACAAACACGATGTTTCCTTGTTATTTGTTTCATGGCAGTACTTTAGCAGTACTGCAGAGGAAGGAAGTATTTCCAAAGGGGGGGCCCCAAAAAAAGGGGGGGGGCCACCAAAGACAACGGATAAAATCTTCCAGGCCTTACAAATTAATACGTCTCTTAAAAAATAAATTACTGACAAATCTAACGCTAAAAGCAGTATTACCCGGGAAAACACAGTATTACAGTAGTTAATTACATCAGGGCTTTCACAAAAGCGCACTACAAAGAGATCTAACAGCAACTATGAAAGGTTGCCTGCAAAAGAGAGACATAAGCCAAAAACCAAGGTCGAGCAGGAGGACAGGGAGCCAAGAACCAAGAAGGAGCCAAGGGAACCACGAGCCAAGGGAAACACAGTATTACAAGATCAACACTACAAGACGGCTAAAAGCGGCCCGCATCCCGCACCAGGCTCAACCCAAGAGGTAGGGGCACCTCCACAAATCCCCGGCGCGAAGCGCCGCTTAGTAACTCCTATAGCTTGTAGTTTTTAGGAATAAAAGCTCAATCGTGAGGTACGGTGGCATGTGCCTTCCTAAAGTCAATAAATTTTGCGTACTTGGGTAGACCTAACGCTCGGCGACGAGCCGCGATATCGAACAAGCTGGCGACTTGCATGGGGCCCTCCTTATTATCCCGCCTAATTCCCGCGAACGGCGGATTATCCCTTTAGTCTGGCAGACGTCTTGCAAGCCCTGAGTAATTACGGTCATAAGGAGTTTCATAGCGGCACCCATTACGAAATACTCCTATAATTGTCCATTACGGTCGAGTCGCCTTTTTGGGGCACCAATACTATGGCCGAGCTACGCGCCATTGTTGGGGGATATGGTTCTTAGTCCATATCCCGTTAATTAAGGCCAGCAATGCCTTTCCATAATGGCTACTCGGGGCGTAAATCGTCGTATTTCAAAGCCTCCACAGCAATCATATCATGACCATGGGCCTTATTATTTTTCCAAACGCCCAAGGAGCCCTGACTATTTTCTCTCGTGCTATAGGCCCACTAATCCCGATCAGTACGGGGGCAGTGGGTGGCAATGTACTGTGGCTGTGTTCCCACGCCGCACGGTTTGCCGCAACCCGTTGTGCTAGGGCATAGGGGTCACGCAGCAGCTCCGGGTCTGCGTCGCGAAGATCACAACCAGTGGGGAGGTGACCGATATGGCGACCCGCATGGCTCTTGGCTCGTGGAAGAGTGGTCTGCGTGGGATGGCTGTTTCGCCCGTGTGGCATGCGCGGAGCTTGAGCTCGGCCGGGTACGTGGTGGGGTCGACGCCGGCGGCATATACTTCCTCCGTGAGGAGGGTCATGTTGTGTGGGGCGCGGGCCGGGAGTTCTGCGTGGCGTCGATGGAGAGCATCGACGAAAGCGGCCGCGATTTGAGCCGCCGGGGGGGGGGGGGGGGGGGGGGGGGGGGTCGAGAGGGGCAGCAAGCAAGCCTGGCTAAGAGCGACATTAGCAGGCAAAGTGGCTCGCAGAGGGGCAGCCTGTAGACAGCGTTGCCTTAGCATCATGCCACGACGAGCAGCAGTAGGGTGCATGCTGTCCTTGTCGATCGGGTCCAGGTTGTGTAGTTCAAAGAACGTGTTGATTGCCGACAGGTAGGGATGTAACGACTTAGCCCCAATGTGACCCCGTTCTCCAATCCAAGCAACGTACGGACGACAGTTGCAATAGTCGCCTCCAGGGGGCTGATGTTCTTGGAGTCGTGGCAGAACTCCTAGAATTGAGACAGTCTGCCGGCGTAGCTCTTGAGCGTCTGGGCGGTAAGGGAGCAAGAGAGTAGGTCGAGGGTCCGCTGTCCTAGCTCGTCTGATCCGATCGCCTCCTGTAGACGAGACCGGAGTGAAGCAGTCCAAGGAGCGACAGCTTCGGGCTCGTCAATTACGTAAGTGAGGTGCGCATTCGGCGCAAGGGGCTTGAGGTGGAGAAGGGACTGGAGTACCTTCATAGTTGTTGCAACGGTCGTGAGATGGGCGGGCGTCACAGACGACGATTGGCGAACTGCCGCCCGCGCGCCGTGGGCGCAGACGACTACCGGGTAGACTTCGCACAGGCGAAATACTAACTGCGAAAGCCCTTGTAAGTCGACGGCGCGGATGGCGCAGCTGCTCGCATTCGTGCGGGCGTCCTCGGAGGACGATTATTTACCCGAACATCAGTTGCCTTTGGGTCATGCGGGCGGGCCTTGTACTAATACTAGCTGTAGTATAGTCGTCACCGGGCGCCTACGAATCTCCACCGGGATAACCGGGCGGCGGTATGGAACCCCTCGCGATGCGAGTGTACTTGCCTTTTGGAACCGCGTCGTTTGGGCGTTTAATGTCCGGCCCTCCGCCATTCCGAAAATTGGTCGTGTGTTGCAGTGGAATAATGGGCTAGTGCGCTTTGATTTGTGTTATACCCAAGGGCAGGTTCCGCATGTCCGCGAGTGTTTGCATGCCGGTGGGGATGGTACTTGCGGGGACATCGCTCGTACTCGGATCGCCACGCCGTCCGCCTTCCCCATCTTCTCCATCTCTTGCCTCTTCCCTTCCCACACATGCATGCCCATTTGTGTGTTGCGGCGCTTAATGTGAATGGCTTGTCCTCTAAGGTGGAGAATGTTGGCGCGTTGTTGATCGAGCGATCCGTATGAATGTTCTGCTCGTTCATGATACCACTACGGTTAGGGCGACCGATGTGCAAGTGCGCTTCAATGGGTACTCAGATGACTACTATTCGCTCGGTGACCGTGTTGCATCGGAACGTGGGTGTTGTGTGTTAATCCGGTCGCCGTATCGTCGTCGGGCGCGGGCAGCCGGCGCGCCCCACCCACGATGGACATGTGTCCGGGTGGGGAGAGGTTGCAAGGACTCCGCGGCCACTATATTTATCCCGGCATATTTGCCCACCTGCTCACACGGGGAAGCGTACAGATACCGACGTCGCGAAGAGCTGGCGCGGCTTCGCACGAGTTATCTGTGAGGTTTGATCATGGTGGGGGGCGATTGGAACATGGATGAAAGGGACTTGTCGGCTCAACTCCGGCGTTGGCGGTGCCTTCCCGGCGCGGTAAACCCATGTGGCCGCGGGACGCATCGGCTCGCAAACGCGGCATTTGCCGAGGGACAGTTGCCGCGCTCTCTACCACTCCATTGCACCCCCCCCCCCCTCGCCCTCGTCGGCATGGGTGGCGTGCTCTTGGGACACCTCCGATGACTTCCATGTCACGTCTTCTTTGCATGTGGGCACCATCCGAGAGGATACCCATCCACCTCGCCTGCATGAACGCATATATGCATGGTGCATACCCAATCCGGCCCACGGCGACTCTCCTGAATGGCCGAAGCGGTTCCACGGCTTCGTCACCGCTAATCCGTTTGCGGTGCTCGCCCCTCTGGATGACCCACATGTAGACGACGGGCCCTCGGGAACGAGGGGGGGTCTGTGGACATTAGTGTTGATGTCACTGCTGTACACCATATAATGTAGCTAGGCGGGTATACGTATTAGTACTTTGGCACATATCTGAGTGGTACGAGCACCGAGCTACGCACGCGCGCCGCGGGCACCGCATCGCGCCAGCCATGTAGGCGTTCGGCGCCCCGGGCCTGCTCACTCTTGTGTAACCAAACACTCTCCCGGCTATTGACTTACGCCACCCAACCCCGGCTTATGCCGGGACGCGCGACATGGACCAGCACGTCAGTTGCGGGGAGGTTGCGCATGACATGGTCACTATACACAAGCGCCGACAAATTATCCAGGCAGTATGGTCGGCGGCGAGCGGGGTAGAATTTGTAATCAAGCCCTTGCGTCGTGGCCTTGGGCTGCCGCCACAACGGTCTATCCAAAGGGCGACTAGTCGTCGGCGCATGGCTTTATGGCGTGCTGGGGACTAGGGGCCCTAGGGACGTCGCTTTAGCGTTGGCACATTATGTTGTTGCATGGCAAATGGTTCGGGTACTAGTACGTATTAACCGCCGCCGCAAGAGGAGGCGGGCCGTGCAGAAAGCTGTTCAGGATTTTAAGAATAAGAGTGGTGGGAGACGATACTTCTGTTATTATAACATATACTCTACACTGATGTACATAGTACAACAATGTAAAGTATGTAACAAGTTGTTAAAGTGGGCACGTTCTATATACATACTCTCCGTAAGGGGCAGGGTTCGTTCGAGGGTGCGAGCGATCAGCCAGTACGCGATACGGTATCGGGGGTATTGTTCATACCGAGCCGGGCGAAATCAACACGAGCCGAGGGCGGCACTATCGGGAGTTGCTACTGCGTGACCCCCCACTCCCAAGCACAACGGGCTGCGATATTCCGTGTGGCGTGGAAACATTGCCACGGTACATCATTCGCCACCCATTATTGCCCCCGCACTGAACGGGATCAGGGGGCCTATACACTACGCTTCAAAATTAATGGCAAGCAAACGGTACTCCGGGGGTACGTGGCGAGCATTTTGCGATTCCGAAACCATTACGAAAACACAGCGAACATGGGACGCGCGGGGACCTGCCGGTGTTTACCTAACCCGAAATGTCCGAAAACAATTGCTCGAATCGTAGAATTTAGGTGGAAATATATGACATCTATGACGGATTTGGACTAAGGGGGTTTTTTAGGTGCTCTTACGGCGCGCGCCTGCGGCGCGCGCCGTAAGAGTTGGATACATGCTTTGCCCCACCGTGTAGAGGTAGTCGTGCGCTACCACATGCATCGGCTGCCAAAATTTTCGCGGTCTCGTTACACAAAGAATGGCCGCCTACGCGAGTACGTGCATCGCGACACGTGTAACAATTGTGTAACGTCAATGTACGCGCGCATTACGAGCGGCAAGAAGACGCGATGCGGGATCGGCCGCGGTTCCGTCTGAGCACATGGATGGGCAGTCGATTGCTACAGAGCCATGCCAAAGGCCTGCCACACTTTGGCGCCTAGGAATATTTTTCTGATTATTTGTGCTACTGTAAACTCAAGACTCGCGAAATTCATGTGTGGTTTTTACATCTACGTAAATCTCAATGTACAAGGCCCAATCAATTCAATCTAAAATATGGGGCTTGTAGCCAACACTCCTACCCAAAACACCCCCCTATTATATGTGGCGCATCGAGCTTCGATTGCACATGAGCACGAACCCTACTCCGACTAGGGTTTGTCATTTATTTTGACGCTTAGTGTAGCATGGGAGAAACTGCTAGTAAAGGCGCCACCTTGGGCGTTTAAAGAAATGGCCCAGGGGCAGGATGATATGATTTCTGCGGAGTTTTTGAAATTCGCGATATTCGTTCCGAATATAGCTATTTTGGCAAGGCATTATTGCTGGCCTCAATTAACCGGATACAGGTAGACCCGTCGCATGAGTGTGGAATCCAGAGATTCCGCCATATAGCAGTAGTCGCTACGCTGTACAACCCCGCATCCGCCGACCCGCCCACCCGGCACCTGGCGTCCGTCGATGTCCGTCGATGTCGCGTCCGGGTCCGGTCCACGCGGCGGGCTCGGCGCTTTGCGCCATGCCCGCCTGTCAAAATATGTCGTATACCCTCACTAGCCCTAATCATCATAGCACATTAGGCGCGTAGCGCGCGCCCGTCAGGTGACGGGCTGCGCCCGCGCCCTGTCGGCCACATCGCGCACCTTTCCTCGCATTTTGGTGCTTCTATGGCGTTCCCCCTGAGCTTGAGTGCCACCCAGTATTTCATGTCTCCAAATTGAGACCCTATGATACCGTATCTGCGCAAACAGATATTCCTGATGCCTTGATCGGCAGACATAGACGCAGAACTGATGACCCAATCGTTGCGGACATCGCAGATTATAAATTGGCACTATACTCCAGACTAGCTATATTCAAAGGGCAAAACCTTATTGTTCAAAGCTAGATTCCAGAATTTCCCGGAAACCGGAGATGACTGGATGCCCTATGAAATTATGCGGTATTCACCGATGATGCAGCATTTCATGCTGACTGAACGTTTCGAACATATCTCGACCTCGTCAGCATACATTACTGCCAAGGTGAGCCACCCGCAAAGGTTTCCACAGTGAATCCGATGGCTCAGATTCAGCAGAGCGAGGTGGAATGTGAGGATATATCCTATACCCTCACTAGCCCTACTAATCATAGCACATTAGGCGCGTAGCGCGCGCCTGTCAGGTGACGGGCTGCGCCCACGCCCTGTCGGCCACATCGCGTCGCCTGATATATCAAGCACGGCGCATGTCGGCATGCATGTAAGCAGATCATACTCCGCCATCACTCAGTGGAATAGCACTCACCTTCTCCACCACGCGCACCTTTCCTCACACGGCCCCGTAGACCTGACGAACGGCGACGACCGGCCTGACCGGCGGCGGCCGGGCGGCCGGTCGGCCGGCGTACCCGCGTACCGGTATTTAAAAGCAGCAGGTCAGCGCGAGGGCTATTTTGGCCTTCACGGAATTATGACGGAAGCTACAATAGATACATTTGGGATCTATGTGACAATCTATGCGAAACCGTTCCGAAAGTCGGCGACCGACAGAGAGACAGACACATCTCGAAACTAATATGGTAGGATTGACTACGAATATCCCCTAGCAATGGCGTATGTAGCTCGGTCATATAGTATCCGTGCCAAAAAAGGCGACTTGACCGTAATGGACAATTATAGGGGTATTTCGATTGTGGGTGCCGCTATGAAATTCCGTATGCCCGTAATTACCCAACACTTGCAGGACGCATCCGCCATGCTAAAGGGATAATCCGCCGTTGGCAAGAGGGCTTCGTGCAGAATGAAGAGGGCTCCATGCAAGTCCATAGCTTGTTCGATATCGCGGCTCGTCGCCGAGCGTTAGGTCTACACGTACGCAAAAATTATTGACTTTAGGAAGGCATATGCCACCATACCTCATGAGCTTTTTTTCCTAAAACTACAAGCCATTGGAGTTACGGGTTGGGGTGGGCCCGGGAACACTACAAGACCGCGTATACCCGTAGAGCGTGGCCTCCGACAGGGGTGCCCCGCTTCCCCCACCCCATATTTGCTAACGATTCATTCGATGGTGTAGGACATCTAGTGTGTGATGTACCAAGGTGCACCGACATACATATTAGCGGCAAGCAAGGCAACCACTACGGGTGCCAAGTCCGATATACGCAGACGACGTTGTTGGTCTTACATGCTCGTTCAATGACATGCATGCCACGTTCGCCCACTTTTTCCCAATGGGCGAAGGACCATTTGTGGAGTTTGGGGTACCGAAGTGTTGGGTGATGGCATTAGGCCGATATTCCTACGCGGCCACGTATCGCGAACAACCTGCCCAATGGCAGCTTGGGGACGAACGGGTACCAATTGTCAATGAATATAGGTATTTAGGTACGTTCAGTAACTCGGATTTAGGTATGCGGCACATAGTAGACGACCGGGTTAAGAAGCGTGACCTCGCCATTGAGGCGCTCGATTCGGTATTAGTCGGTGCACGGGGCATGCCGATTCCTTTTATTGTGCATTTGTGCGTGCGTCTGTCGTTAAAACATGTATGCTACTAGTTCTGACTTATGAGTGTGAAGTATGTGGAATGGATAGAACTAGCGGTGCAAATAAATAACAAACCGTACTCAATCAATGCTTGCGGTGCCTTATTGGGGTGGCCACTGCACCGATGATGCGGGACGAATTGGGTATATAATTGCGCCCTATATATTAGAGGCTGCGGCACGGGCTCGGGCATTCCTAAAAGCATCGATCCGACTTGAACACATGAATAACTCATTTAGTATATCAGCCAAGCCGGGCGCGCCCTAACACGTGGACGTCGGGGACTGTGCGGCGGTTAACTCGACGACTAGCCAGGGCGAACGTAAGGCTAGCTAAGGGGGCGCACCTTCGTCCGACACTTAAATGGAGGTTACTAGCCGCGTGTTGCGGTGCTTCTATACTAGTGAAGGCATCGTTGTGGGCGCGTTACGAATCGTCGGCAGCGTTAGCACGCACTAACACCTGGGGTACACATGCCCATGCATCGTATGCGTCAAACCCGTTGCCACACTGCAGTGCGGGTGTCCACGCGGGGATTTGGCGGGGCTGCACATTATGATATGCAATTACGCACCCGAGTATTTCCCAATGCCCGCCAATTGGCCCGGATTCATGCCATGCCTGAGCGGTTCCTTGAACACTGCCCTGCATGCGGCGGAATTGAATTATTTTAGACTATCTATCATTTGTTACGACGTTTGCCACGACGTGAAGTCCGCGCTGGGCGTGGGTGTCCAGATCCTCGCGGACCCGTCGGTGCTTGTTTCTCTTCCGAAGGGCAGAGACGGCCGGCCGGCCGATGTTGGGCTTTTTAGGTATGGTGGTACCCGCGGGAACACGGTTGCTGTCGATACCACCATTGCCCCTATCCTCGGCGTGTCAAGCTCGGATCCAACGACTGCATTGCGGGTTGCAGAGCGCCACAAAATCTAGAAGTATGACGAGGCTGTCCGAAACGCCGCCGGCATGCTTCGCTTTGTTCCTTTCGCCGTTTCCGAGTTCGGCTCGCTGGCCCCGCACGCTGAGCCTTCTTGGTGGAGCTCGCGAAAGCTAGCCATACACACACTCGCCAAAAAATCGGCCAACTCTTGTCTGCGAGCCGCCGCCGTTTCTCCTTGCGCATCAACATGGCACATGCAGACAACGTTCTTGGCGGGGTCGCGACCGCGCCCGCGGCAGGTGATGGTGCTCCGGTGCTTGCGTCGCGTCGCTTGTCGGCATGTGTTCCTATTCCCCGGGTCATTGGTTGCAAGCGTCCTCGTCGCGGCTGATGGCCTACATACCCCGGGGCGGTGGTCCCTTTGGTTCCTGGCAGCTTGGCGACTTCGTGGTTCCCTTGGCGCTCCCCCCTTGGTTCCTGTTTGTAGTGCGCATTTGTGAACGCCCTGACTACGTAAAAAATGATCTAACATTTGTTGGTGGGCTCCCCCCGGTGTTAGCGACTATCTACACTGACTCGTACCGATACTCGGCTGCCCGTTGTCGATATACACTCGCGGACAGCGCGATATCCAGGTACTCGGCTACCCGTGTACCGGCTAGCGATTATATGGCGCTACTACACATGCGGCTGCCCGCAGGTATATTGACATGCTCGGATATTTTGTATTGCTTTCACTAGCAGCAGTTTCCCGGAGCCTTGGCTGCGATTATGGAGGTCACATGTCCGATTCCCCCTATCCCTCAGAAATCGGATTAGTGGTCCCCATGGACGGGACAGGATGGAATGTTAGCTGTACTCGTACCGATACTCGGATGCCCGTCATGAATACTCATTCTATAATATACCGGTACTGGGCTGTTCCAGTACCGGCCATATGGCTACCGTATTTATATGTATGCACCTGCCCGCAGGTAGGTGACATCCTCGGATCTTTTGTACTGCTTTCACGCGGTGAGGGTTCACTGTCATAATGTGGGGTAATTGGTTGCGGAGTTTTGGGAACGATTTTCTTTGTAGTCATGTTATTGTGGTAACACCAGAGGACTCAACTGCCTTTATTCCGGGCCGGGTCCCTCCATCCCTTCACGGCGCCCTGGATTTATTGTGGATGGGAATTTTTCCAGTTATTATGGCGCCGTCGGGCCCTCCCTCACATCACCTTTTGTTGCACATGTATCGCACTCCCGAAATGCTTTGCTCCGCGGGGTGGGGCTTGCCCCAACTCGCATTACTCGAGTGGGCCGACGCCCAAACGGTAGGGCAGACCTGTCGTGGTTACTAGTGATGCCGGGGATTTGATCGCAATGTTTTAGACCGCGATCCAATAGTGTTGGAAATTCCGTCATTGGCTTCCAGTCAGCTGTGCAGAATGCTTCGGCAATTCGCATGTTGACTATAACGGAGTGTCGTCTGCCCATGAATTTCCGTAAATGTATCGCTGCCTAAACGGCCGTCGCACACATGTTGCAAGGGTTCCAATCACTGGTGCATGTCATGTCCCGGGGGCGAAAAAAACTAGCAGTAGTATGAGCATGCCATGACCGTGTTTCGTAATAAAACAAAGAATTCCAATTTGCAACATCAATATGCCACGTGGCCATGCGCTGATGGTTGAGTCGCCGAGTAGCGTACTTTACGCCTAGTGCATATGCATATGTGCGAAATTGAAATCGATAATACAACGTGCTAGCCTCTCCACCGCTCAAACTGAGTTGTTTTTAGCGCATGTCATCTCCAACCGTGGTAGGGAGCACATATATTGTAATTGCAAGTATCGATTAATCCGCTGCGCTCCGCCGCCCGGATCGTGTTGTTCTCAGGGCATGCCATCTCTAACCATAGTAGGGACACAAATGTGTATTACAGCTCCGGTTACCGGCCTTCCTCTTCCGTTTCCATCCCCGCCTCCTTCCGCTGCAGCCTTCGGCTGCCCCGCATGTCTACTATCATCGGCTTCGCGGCTTCTCCGTCTTTCGCGCCCAGTTCGGCATGATAGAGCCCCAAGCAGTCAGCTGCTTGTTGGTCCGCTAGTTGCAGCATCGACTCGCTGCTTAGGTAGGCGTCGGGCTAGGGCAGTGCCATGTTACCGTCCACTCCGACTAAGGTATGGGTGGCCCAGAGAGGAGACGCAGTTGGACTAAGGCAGCCGGAGCGTCCCGCCCGCTCTAGGTATCGTGCAGGGGGCCCCATCCCGAGGCGGGCGCCATCGCGGCCGTTGCTAGATGGGGAGTTGTTGGTGATGGGAGTGCCGTTTGAGCTGGTGTCGGTGAGCAAAGGGCAGAGTGTGCTCGCCGAGTGGTGGTTGTTGATGGAGATAAGCGGCATGTTCGTGGGCGCCGGGGGTGCCCGCCTAGTGGCGATCGTTGATAACGGTATGCGGCCTGTTGGTGGGCGCAAGGGGTTCGTGAGGGTGGGCCTGGCGGTGTTACGGGGGTCGGACGGTGGCCAATCGGTACGGTAGGTGGTAGGGCAGAGGTAGACTGGGGTAGGGCGTGGCGGAGGAGCTATAGTCCGTCGTCGTCCATGGATTCGTTCCCAGCGTCGTCTTCTTCTTCTACTAGGTCGGAGTAGTCCTCCTCAGAGGGAGGTTGGTCGTCTGCCATATGTTCGTCCTCTGCGGGGGGGGGGGGGGGGGGGGGGGGGGGGGGTCCGGTGAGGGGGTGCGTGTGATGGGGTGCAGTGGGCCGCCCGCGCCCAAGGCCGCGATCGTGGCGGTGAGGCGGCGGTGCGTGCGGGGGGAGCGTCGGGCGAGCAAGGTGGCGGCCTCCGAGATGAGCTCTTTGCGGAGGTCGGCTTCGGGGGAGTTGTCTCGGCTTGGGAGGTCCGCTAGGGCTCGGGTACGGGCCGGGAGAGAAGACGTCGGCCTGGGGTCTTTTGCTGATGAGGGTGACCAGGAAGCGGCCGGTGTGCGTTTGTGGGCCATTCGCTTCTAGCGAGGAGCGGGGGTACGACCTCGGTGCGGCGGGTCGGTGCCATGGGGCTGTTTTGCCGCCGCGGGTGGGCGTTGTGGTTGGGTGGGGATGCGGGCCGTCGGGTCCGTGAGAGGGTTAGGCGGTGGCTCGGGGCTGTGTCGAGCGGTGGACTCGAAAGGCCGGGCCGTTGGTGTGGGGGAGCTACGGCCCGCACTGTGGCTTCGACCGCGGCTGGTGATGTGGCGTCTACCACCGCCGAGGCCGCGGCCCTAGCCTCGGCCGCCGAGAGGCGGCGGGCAGTGCTCTCCTTGGGTGCGCCTTTGGGCAGAGGGCTTCGTTTTTCTTGCGGCGCGGCCTGAGGCGGTGTCAATCTAGCCCGTGAGCTGTGCCATAGCCGCTCGGATAAAGAGGGCACGTTCGGTGTCTGTGGTGTCTAGGCGGGTGAACGTTTGGAGGGTGCCGCCGCCGTACTCGTCCAGGGAGACGTTGAGGAAGCGGAGTCCGACTCTGCGGGTAGCGAGTGCGCCGAGGGGCCATGCCGGCTTGCGGACGGTTGACCACTCGCTATCATAGGCGGGGGGGGGGGGGGGGGGGGGGGGAGCGTGTTGGGGGCGAGGACATGCGGTAGGCGTTTGGATTCTCGGAGTCATCTTCGATAGTGAGGCGTAGGCGGCGGATCTGCGTCGCAAAGATCACAGCTAGTGGGGAGGTGACTGATATGGCGACCCACATGGCTCCTGGTTCATTGGAGTGGTCTGTGGGGTATGGCTGTTTCACCCGTGTGGCAAGCACGGAGTTTGAGCTCGGCCGGGTACGTGGCGGGATCGACGTCTGCGGCCGGGAGCTCCTCCGTGAGGTCATATTGTGTGGGGCGCGGGCCGGGAGCTCTGCGCGGCGGCGGTGGAGAGCGTCGACGATAGCGGCCGCGATTTGTGCCGGAGGGGGCATCACTTTCTTTGGGGGGGGGGGGGGGGTCAAGAGGTTCGAGGTGGTTGTCAATGACCCAGGTGTAGAAGTCATTGCTGACTTGTCTCGAGGCCTCGTGCCCGGGGAGGGCGGTGTCCGGGATGGGGTCGGTGCTGATCTGAAGATGGAGTTCTGGCATGTGGTCCGTCGCTGCGAGGCAGATTCTCGCGCCTTGTGCCGTCTTTGCCAGGAGGATGGCGTCAGTCTGTGAGGCCAGTTCCAGGCGGGCCGTCGTGGTGGCGGAGCGTGGTTTGGAGATGTGGCGTATTTCCAAGGTAGCGTATAGGAACGCATCTGGGAGGCGCACAATCGGGAATTGCTAGATTGGGGCGTCTGAGGGGGTGGTATTGCAGGGCGCTTCATGTTCCTGCCATGCCGCGTCCGCTGCGGCGATGGCCACGGTCTCGAGGTTTGTCGGTCGGCGAGTGGAGCCTTTGGCACTGGCTGCGGCTTCGCGTCCGTGCATGGGGGTTAGAATGTTGGTCAGCCACATGTGGAGTTCGGCGACCGATATGCCAGCAGGGGTTGGGCTCGCGATGTAGATGGAGCGCATGGCTCGGATAGCGGGTGTGATGACTGGGGCGTCTATGCGGGGTTGAGAGGCTTGGCCGGTGGTGGTGTACATGCGGTTCGCCGTCGCGGTGTGGGGGTCAGCCTGGATGCGGATGACCTCAGCGGCATGGTCTTTGGGGAGGGTGAGTTTGATGGTGCCCGATGTCATGTCTCGTAGTTCAGTCTTGCCTGTCGCCGTGCTGCGTTTGGAGCAGACGTGCGGGTCCGTGGGGGTTGCAGTTATGTGGGCCAGTGTTTCTTGATGTTGTGTAGGATGGCAGCCGACGCGATGTGGCGATCGACAGAGTTGGTGATCTCGTGTTGGGGGTTGGCGATGTCGTTGAGCACCAAGGTGGCCGTGTCCGACGGGGAGAAAGAATGTATTCATTCTTGAGAGTTAGGTGCTTTGGATTTTGTAGGGGAAATTTGTAGAGCGCTGGCATGGCCGGGCCGCCGGCGCCCGTTAGGGGTCGTTTGACGCGTTGGGCCCTGTCAGCGCTTGGGGCGGGCGCGCGGGGATGGGGGGCAAGGGGCATCCCTGTAGTTGTATAAGGCCCGGTCGAGCCCGGGACTGTGGATGGCAGGGCTGCTGGAGGTAGCGGGGCTGGGGCTTTGCCCTTTAGGGCTTTCTGTAGGGTAGCGGCCGCCTTGGCGACCGCCCCGTGCGGTATTTGGGGGGTGGGGCGCGTGGGCGCGCGCACCGAATGGGGCGGGGCGTCGGCCGCATGCTGCGGCGGGCCGCTGGCCTGCCGTGGTCCTCTGGTCCTGTCTGAATAGCCGACAAGTTAGGGTGAGGGGAGCCGGTTAGGCGTCCTGGGGACCTTGGGGGGTTCCCGGGACGTGGCTGCTCGCGCCTGAGTGTGTCGGTGTAGGTGGCCGTTTTGTGGGCGGGGGAATCGGGGTCTGTTGCGTCTCTAGCCCCATGGGCAGCCGGCCTGGCGGGTGTCCCTGGGTCGGAGGTGGCTGTGGTCGCAGCGGACAAGGAACGGCCCTTACTAAGAGGGTAAGGTAAAAGAGTACAACATACTGCAGCCCTTACTAAGAGGATGAGGGTTTCCCTGGTTTTCCGAACGGGTCGGCCGCAGGGCGCCGCCGAACACTCCGCTGTACTAGGCCGGGTTTCGAGTGATTCACCGGTGGAACACATACGGGTTGGACGAGGGTACGCCAGATCTTCTGCAGGTTGGTCGCGGGTCGTACCGAGGCACGAGAACACGGTACTATTTCGAGCAGCCCCGGCGAGTGGATTGCCCCCGTCCAAGTCGTACACACCCCCTCCCCACCCGTAGGCGATCTCGGGGAGGCCGACGCAAGGCCGAGGTTGTACATGAGTTATTTTTAGCAAACCCCCGTACAGAGCTGCTGCCCGGCGGCGCCAGCATGCGCTACCGGGACTACGAGTATTGTTTGAACCCCCCCCCCCCCTCTCACCCGCGTAGGGCTCCCGGTCGTCATGGTAGGTTCCAAGGACCCGCCACAACTGGTCACCCCGCTCCCCCCCCTCCCCCCTTAAGCACCCACCCGGGCCACAACATTTTGCGCGGTAACTCGTACGACATTTCGCGATCCGAATACGGTACGAATAATCTGTCCACGTGCGCCGCGCCCCTGCGCCGCGGGATCCACGTCGCGCCGCCCGAAGTACCAGCCCGGCACTGCGGGCGGCGAATCATGCATCCACTAGCACACCTTCGTCCATCCCACCATCTTATGTCCACCCCATCCTACCTCCTGCCCCCTTCGAGGACACATGGCGATCATGGCTGGCTCGGGGCGCGCGTTTGTCCCGGGACGGCGGCCAAGAGGTCCACCCTTGCGACTGCCGCCCGGTTGACCACCGCATCAGGGATTCGCATTTTGCTGACACCATACGCCTTTAGGGCCAAACCCGCTCGAATAGAAAGGCAGCTTAGTCAAAATAGACGGCATAAATAGTGTACGTTTTTCCCTAGCTCGTCCGACCGAGCCCGTGCCATCGGTGTGAAGTTAATTTATGGTTGGGGCGGCGCTCACTTCGGTTGCTGAGGGGTCGCCAAAGAGATCCCGCAGCACTCGGCATGCGCGGCCGTAGCGGTCAGATTCCCCCCACCATCGCCGCATTTATAGGTTCTTCTAGCGCTACGGGCGGTCGCGGTGTCGGTGGTTGACAGTCGTGGGCTTGCTAGAGGCTAGAGCATGGGCAATGGGCGGCCGCGCGATGTCCGCGTCTCATTGCCGCATGTGCACACCGTACCAACGGAGCGAACCGCATATCGGATCATGCATTCGGGCAGTCTCATTATCGGACGGGTTATCGCGGGGAAATATTGTGGCACGGGTCTTAGGGGTTACCTTCGCCTACCATGTGGGCATGGTGTCGCCGGGCATGCCGCACCCAAAATCCTTCGCTCCATGTGGGCCGCTGCCTAGCGGCGGGGGCGATGCATATGGGCGAGTACATCCCGCGTCGTCTCCGCGTGCCGCGGTCATGTTACCGTAGTTTCTACCAATCCTTCGACCCTTCGACCAGTTCTGCCGCTGCCGCTCCGTCGCTAGAAGCAAGTCAACATGCGCGCGAGTACATCCCGCGTCGCCCCCGCGTGCTGCGGTCATGTCACGGTAGTTTCGTGTAATCCATCGCCCCTTCGACCCGATTTGGCTGCTTAAGCTCCGCCGCCGCCATATCAAATTATCACACGCGGAAGTCATTACATGCGCGCGCGTGCGGCGACCGCCATGGTTGCCGCACACACAGCGGCAGCATCAGAGAGGTCATGTGGGCACGTGTACTACCAATTTTGGCCTCAAAACGAAAGCAAGAGCAAGAATCGAGACCGTTGTGGCGGGGCCTTCATATCTTTGAGGCCAAACACATTACTTTAACAAAAACACAACGCTAGCTGAAATCAAGTGACGGCGCACGTGTGCGAGAGTACATGTACTCGTTATAGGGTAATATCTCGCGCAGATTGTCGTATTCATCGTAATCATATTCGATATCCAAACCGCGGCTACTTTACTGCCATTGAATAAATCAGGGAGCTATGATCCCACATTTGTTCAATGTCGGCGACCGTGAGATCGTTGCAACGACACATCGTCACGACCCTAACCGTCGATGCTACATGTATCCCACGTTGGCTGCAGATTCTGATATTCTTGGTTGATTCTTGGTGCACCAGCTAGTCGTGGATTCAAGCACGCGACTAAATATTGGAGCATTGATTAAATCAATGGTGAAATATCGGTGACTCGGGTAACATCCTCCACCATGCCACCCCCGGCCAGAAGTATGAAGCGGCGATCAAACTACGCAGCCGATCCCGCCCAAGTGGCCCACCTTGATGCTTCCGGATTCCACACTGTCGGTGCACAAGGAAATTCAGGTAGCAAAATATCGGTGCACAAAATCTTACAGCCCAATAAATATTCGTGAACCGGTAACTTCCGGCACCTTGGTATACCGGTGCACCAGTGTATCCCACCACCTAATTACTAATGCACCAGTAAGTTCCACACCTAAATATTGGTTCGTGGTGCGATTCATGACATGTCAAGTGCACCAAGTTTGGGTATTTTATCAATACTTATGCGAAGCCTTAGGGACATACCCCCCCCCCCCCCCCTCAATACGGTCGGGCGCCGCCCACACGAGCACCAAGTTTTGGTATCTTATGGTAATATTGGTAATATAGAGGTTTGATTACACTAGGCTATTCTGTCACGGGTATTGGTAACGTTAAGATTCTTGTTTGGATGTTGCGACATGTACTCGCTATGAGCGTACCGCTTGGACTTCCCGATGTCCTGCGACGCTAGCGACGGCATGCAAAAGCCATGCTACATGACGCACTCTCACCACGAGGGTGGTAGTCCACCTTTTGACTTTGCGCCAGCTGACCAGGTAGCGCGACGGCATCGCACCTCTCGTAGGTGTGCAAGGTGTGCACATCTCTACGAGTGGACGGTCTCGACGACTAGTCGTCCACCACAACACTTGGCTGCGCACGCTACGATGGCAGACGGCAAGAAGGCGGCGGACTCTACGAAGGCAACGCCGGCCGACAATTTGGACGAAACGCTCGCGGAGCCGACAGAGACGACACGGGACACGAAAACGCTTGCATTACTACAAGCGATGGCGTTTAAGTTGGACGCTCTATCGACCCGCTTGGACGAACATGGCAACTACAAGCACATGGAGCAGCGCGACATTCCCTCGGATTAAGTCGGCGAGGGTTACAAGGAGCCGGAGCACGACGCCCGGGCAACCGCTGCTACGGGGGCGCGTGCAGCGTTACAACCGTTTTCATATCGACCATCGGGATCGGGAAGACCTCTTGCCCCGGGCGTACCAAGACTGCCCTGCCCCCCCCCCCCCCCCCCCCCCCCCCCCCCCGCGCGCAAGACGCCCGAGCCTCTGGCGGTCCTGTAACGACGAGGCCGAACGCTACCTCACTGAGGCCAACAAGACTGCGTCGTCGCACGACGAATACCGCCACCTGTTATTGTGCTATGGCGTCTACCACGCCGCCGCTAACGTGGCGGCGATGACAGCTATGGCTACGCTTCGCGCGCCTGATACCCCCACGCAAGACCGCGTCGACGCCCTCGACCTACTCGACACCGCGCATCGCACGCTTGAAGCAGTGGGCGACGCGGATGAGGCCAGGCTCACCTACCTTCGACGCTCCAAGGCCAAGCATGCCCTCACCCCCGAGGAGCAAGTCGCCGAGCGACTCATCTACTCCCGAGTCTTAGACATCGCCGAGCAGCATGAGCGCCCCGCCAACATCGTCGACGGCCTCATGGCACCGCTCGAGGACAAGAGCCTCGAGGTCGGCCTCGCGGCTACGGTCAAGGCTCAAGCGTCGGCAACCTTCAAGAGGCAGGCAACGGAGTGCGACACTGACCGCGACATGGCCCGGAAGGACAAGGTCCAGGCGACGCGCGAGAGGCGGGAGCAGCACCGCCGCGAGGCGGACGCCAAGAACCGGCGACAAGACACGCGTCTGACGGTGTGGCGCGCCGCGCCGACAACTGTTGCCATGACTCCGACTTTATGCGTCACCGCGTAAGGCGGAGTTGGCGGCACTGGCAAGGCATCGGCGCGAGCGCGCAAGTGACGAGCTGGATACGGGATAGCGTACGCGTGCCTTTCCGCTACAGCCGGCCACCCCCAAGGTTCACCCAGGGCGTCTCGTTCAACGACGCGACCCCTACCCAACTAAGACGCTTTACGGCGGCCGGCGGGTGGGAGAAGTCGTCGTGCTCATGGTGGGTGTCCCGGGTGTTCTTCGTTCCGAGGCCCGGCGACAACCAATGGCGTTTCATCATCGACCTCCGCGTACTCAACACGCTCTGCGTACGCAAGCGACTACGAATGGAGACACTCATGGGCGTTCGACATTTGACCGCGAAAGGGAACAACATGTTCTCGTTCGACCTTCCAAGACGGCTTCTATGCCATGGGCATCGCGCCCTCCGACCGCGACTAGTTCACGGTCGACATCTGCGGGACCCTTTACCGGATGTGGGGCCTCCCTATGGGCTGGTCGCTCAGCAGCCCATACTACTTCACGACGTTCACAATGACGTTCGTCAAGCACCTACACTCTCCGACTAGCCCCGCGGCGCCGGGCAACGTCCCTCGGTCGCGCCGGTTGGCTGCGCCGCGGGCGTGGAGGGGGGCGGCATCTTACATAAGTCGGTCGACGATTTCTTGATGTTCGCCTCTCGGAGGCGGAGGCGCTGGAGCTCCGCCTCCTTGCTAGACAGCTTGGGCAGCATCGCACCCCGCAAAAGGCTGTGGGAGCCGGTCCAGTACGGCCAGCACCTGGGGGTGGACATCGACACAGCCTCGGGATATTTTTATGCTCCGGTGGACAAACTGGCAACGGCTCGCACGCCAAGCCAAGCAATTGATGCAGCGCGCGGCCCGCGACGCCCGTTGGCTGCCCGTGCGGGAGCTGCAATCGTTCGTTGGGCGGGCTCAATACCTTTTCTTGGCAATCCCGGGCGCGCGCTTCTACCTGCGGGAGCTCCACGACGTGGTGGGCTCCAAGTAGGGCGGCCGAGTGCGCATGACACACCAGCCGCGGCGCGACCTGCAGTGGTGGACCGCCGTGCCGACTCATCATGTCAACGGCCGCCCTATCCACCATCATGTGGAGACGGCCTACATGCAATGCGCCAGCTCCGGCTACGGTTGGAGTGCGGTGCTGAATGGCAAGCTAAAGGCGCAAGGGTTATGGGGGCCAGCCGAGGAGCGCCAGCACATCACACGGAAAGAACTGAAGGCCGTCCGGCGAGCAGTGGAGTCTTTCCTGCCGCACCTCGCCGGGTCGCCGGCGTGTTGTTGCACGAAGACAACCAGGCGGTGTGCAGCGTCCTTGCTGGCCCCACCTCCCGCTCCCGGAGATGATGGCGGAACTACAGCAAGCTA